>JARACY010000716.1:0-79267 GCA_029255725.1 Scrobipalpa atriplicella | reverse complement strand
TTGCGGGGGAGGACCACTCTGCGGAGATTGTGCCTAACCGGCTTCTCTTAAAGAGTTGGATTCCGTTCCGATCCAAACCAGCTAAGCTCACAAGAGCGAAGCACTTGCAAACGTTGTAAATTGATAGTAAAATTTTTAAAGGAAAATTTTATTTTATTCTTTTTAGCGCATTTAATTTAAAAGCTAATTTTAAAAAGTTTTTTTACTTATAATTTATTTTTTTAGAGTTCAAAATAGGTAGACACGTACTTTGACAGAAGATTGCTATTTAAACAAATCAGCAGATATTTGGTGTGGGGGCTATGTGGGGGACTATTAATCTCTTCGGATGCAACATCTATAGGTCTTTCATTAAGGGTGGGTAGATGTTGGAATTTAATAAAACAAGCTGTGTGTGAGATATTTACAAAATTCTTTTTTTATTTGAAAGGCTCAAATCATACCAATTTGTTTTGTATAATGACAATTTTACGAAATTTGCCGTGGTTTTCTACAGGGGAATGAATTTTAGGGACCTTATTTCCACTGGAAAAATCTCGCAAAAATGATAAAATTTGCGTCTTTTCATTCATTCTTAATTACTTACGTCGTCTTAAATCTACAAGTCAGGCTGATATCAACCAATGATATTTCAAAGCCCTCATAGAAGTTTATGGGAAATCGTTGAATATTTGGGTTTTCGGGCCTTTTGTATCCATTCTACTGTGTGAAACCCTTGCGTGTTGCTAAAACAAAATTGGCATATTTTGATATTATAGCATGAAATATTTTGTCAATACCTAACACACAGGTTGTTTTATTCCATTTCAACAATTTATGGCCAAACGTTGGTCTCATTCTCATGTTTGATTTTTGCGTCGTAGCGTTTTGCTACGTTGCTACGCCGTAGCATCTGTATTCGTAGAAAATTTTCTTCTGCAGGAAATGACAAAAAATGTGTATCTCACTGACGTTATGCCTGGGCGCCCGCCGTGATCAAAACTAATATGTGGTTATGCCCTCTGCCTTCTGCCTTCTTTACGTGTAGGTACCACCACCACTATCAAAGACAGCGACCGGTATCGAAGGATCGTGCCCTCTGATACACGGAATCCTTTATTCTTACAGACAATCAGGTTATTCAGACTGCATTGTCCTAACCAAACTAGGGAAAATCTCATAAAGTGATAATTGAAAAATATCAATTTTGTGTTCCCCACTGGGAATCAAAACCAGGACCTCTGGATTGGGAGCCCATGGCTTACACCACTAGACTACGGAGGCAGTTACCGTACATACTTTGCCTTTTTGAGACACACTGAACTACTTTCTCGTAGTAACAAAACGGAACAGCAGCGAGAGTTTGGATGTTTGAATGTTTGTTACTCAATCACGCTTCAACCAAAATTGGCATAAGTACATGATTAGTTCTTGAAATAAAACATAGGCTACTTTTCAGCGCGGGAAAACTCATTTAACGCAGGAAATAACCGCAGGGAAAATATTAACATAAAATGTACCAAAGCACTAACACTCTAATAAACTAAACCATTAGATAAAAATTTTATTGACATGCAGATAAATATAAAATTAAATTACAATAAAACATTGCTCAAAAATTTAAATAGAAAAGAAAGCCAGATAAGTGAGAGTTGTTGTACAGGCAAGATTTACACACTTTATTTACCATCTGAAAAAGAAAACTCCCTGTCAATTCTCCCGGCCGTGTGTCCGCTACACCGTTCCAGGGATGAACCGTCAGGGCGGCGGCGGCCGGTGGTGGGGCGGCGGCGGGGCGGTGGCGGGGCGGCGGCGGGGCAGTGTTGCCAAGTACGGCGAATATCCGCCAATTAAGGTAAGGTTGCCGTGGGGTTTCCGGCTAGAAGAATAGAACCTCCCCGATTCTTCCTAGGGAGTCGTAAAAGTCGACTAAGGGAACTTAGATCTAAGTACTATCCAGGAAAAGGAAAATTACGAAACGAAACCCGGACGGGGTCTCGTTACGCTTTCCCTTACACCCGGTGTTAATTGAAATAGAATTTTCTGCGATTTCATACTCAAAAGACTTGGCAACACTATGGAGGGGCTCACTCGGATCAGATCAGACTAGCCGCGACCGCGCGCCCGGCCGCCCGCGCTATCATGCCCCGCTTTCACTACTAAACCGCGCTCTGTGATTGGTTGAAATGTCCAGGTACAACGTGTTTTTCGCCGTGTTACTCGCCATATCACTGGCAGTCGGTAAGTAGATTGTGTTTATTCAAATAGCCGCCCAATTTGGGGTCAAACGTTCGCGATTGTCCTTTATTGACGCTATGGATTCATCAATTTGTTTGTTTCGGTAGGTTTTGCCTCGCTGTTATTTAATGAATTATTCGTGAAAAGGGGTCTCGGGTCAATTTGTCTTTGTTGTAGTTTAGAATTGAATTATTATTTAATTCAGAAAACTTCAAAAGTTTCGGTTTTAATGTAGAATTACTATTTATAAATAAAATTGTGCTTTTTAATTACTACCACAGGCTGTAATTCTATTACCCCTTTTGAAAAAATATTTTTTGTTCAAATTTGGTATAGATGTTCTTCAGGTAATGCTGAGTGGATTTCCACTCGGAGCCATCGAGAGCCACCTGTCAGTTAGCGAGGAGGGGGGAGGGGGGGGAGAAACTTGATTTGGCCAAAAACGCAAACTGATAGGGGTTGCTCAATGAATGAAACTGAACAACTTTCAACAGGATATTTTTCAGGAAGAGAAAATATTTTTTGATTTTCCTATGAAAAATGATCACTTCGATGATAATTTCCTGATCGAATCTGTTCAGTTTCATGAACTGAGCAACCCCTATCAGTTAGCGTTAAGTTGTCCCTCATGCCTGGTGTTTTAATGTCCTTTTTTTTTTTTTTTTCTTTATTTAAGGAGCTTCTTCAAAAACGAAGATGTCGCTCCATACGTCTACAACATATAACAAACTTATAATTAATTATGTTCTATTACATAATGCGAAGTCGTAAAGTTTGTATAATAACCTAGCTAAATCTGAAAATGGACAAGTATTTATTTAGTAAATTATTCAAAAAAAACCGAAACAGATGAAATAAAAAATAAATAAAAATTCAATTTATTGCCAAAATTACCAAGGTCTCAAAAACTAAAACATGAGATACCTACAATTAAATGCTTACATAGGCAAAAGGAGCTGTCTCAGCTTATCCTTGTATGGACGACGCGGTTCCATACAATGCTGCTTTTTAGTCAACAAGACAAAATGTTATTCTATCAAAAGACAAGAATCCCTAGACTTGAGTAGGTATTTCAGTATTCAACTTGATACCTTCACTTCACGTATTTCTGAGAAAAAAGGTGGTGACAGACAGACAGACAGACAGACAGACAGACAGACAGACGGACAACCGAGTGATCCTATAAGGGTTCCTTTTTTCCTCTTGAGGTACGGAACCCTAAAAATAGGTTAGATCCTGGATAAGACATTTAACGCGGGGAAATACTTCATTACCACGGAACACTCATTTAACGCGGGGGAAACCGCGGGCGGAAAGCTAGTTGTACAATACAACGCTTATAACGGTTTGTGGAAGATTTTTTTGTTATGAAAAATCTTGAGATTTTTGGGGTTTTTCATTAGGTACTCAAGATCTTCAATTTTTATATCACAACAGGAAATGCTGATCACACTGAATATATTTTGTTAAGGCGACCTTTTCGTAAATCTGGTATTTTGGATGGATTCTTAGGTTATGGATGCCTCGATCATCCATTAGGTTCTCCAAACCTTCAATTATCCAAGTTTTGATAGTTTTCTCTTTATGAGCATACGAAACCTGATCCACATACCAAATTTCAGCTTTCTAGTTTAACGGGAACTACCAGTTCTATTTTGATGATCTCTGGGTATCTAAGTCAGTGTCGTTTTGGCCTATTTTTGCATATCCATAACTTCTAAATCAAAAGGGGTACATGGCTAATTTTTTTGGATCTTTATCATGTCATGGAGTACACCAGATAACAGTAATTTCGGCGCGCTAGTATATCACACTTCTAAAATATAGGGGTGCGAAAATGCGCTAAAATGGTTCCAGAAAAGGGTAGTACGGCCGCCGTGACCGTGCTTAGCTACGCTCTCAACTTGGCCGGGTGCACTAGTGCACTAGCCGTGCCACAGAATATATAATAGTTGCACCCAGATGTAAGATAGATATTTGATATCAATCATGTAACCAGTGCTTACCTTGCTAACAAACTGCTTTCGCAGTTTGACGAGAATATTACATTTATATTTTGTACACCTTCTTTGTGTAAAACATAAATAAATAAAATGGTAGGTAGTCAGGTAAAAATATAAATAATAATTTAGTTCACAAGTGACATTCCAAACCATGCATCACAGCACAGCGCAGCGCATTGCCTAAGCCGGGTTCGTATATACGCATCCGGGCCTAGTCCGCCAGAGCCAGATTTACATAAAAATCTCATTCGCGGCGCGGATTTAAAACATTTCACTGGTTTATTTCGTAAGACAGGGATTCTCATAACTCCTAAAATGTTGTGTTCTAAGGCTCTGGACTTTAGCGGGACATTCTAAAGTCTCTTTCTGTTGTCATGATCATGAGTTGGGTTTCTGTCACATTCTTAGGAAGTCTGTAATGTCAGCCTAAGCTTTCTGGTGGATGAAGCGTGGTTTACAAACACATTATTTATTGAAGTAAGAACTTCTTTAGCGGCGTTGTGCACTTTTTGGGATGGGTAAAAATGTTTAAACTCGTGACAGATCCAGTGTTCTGGCGGCTTATGGTGCGCACTGTAGACTTCGTTTTGTCTACACATTATCTCTTTCGTTGCGCACTTCACAACGGAAAAGGTCAGGTATCATTTCATGTTACTTGGCCGTTGTAGAAAATAATATGAACTGCCACCTTCAACGCCACTCTACAACGGCCAAGTAACATGAAATTATACCTTATTGAAGAGTTTGGAATAACTTTGATAAACCCTAGACTTGGCGCACTTTTTACATGTCACAGGCGCACTTTTTACATATCACAACTTTTTGGTGCAAACAAACAACACCACAACAACATGAACTTGGCTTCCATTTTCACATTTATGTTTTTGTTGGGATTAAAGTTACTTGAACGGGCAGTTCATTATGTTGGTATAAAATAATTACTATTCCACAATCACGCACCGTAGAGCTTACAGGGTAAACAGAGCATCAGCGGCTAACTAAAACTATTTTATTATCGTTACAAACAATATAAAGAGGAAAGTACTCCCTCAATGTAATGACAAGATTACGTTTATTTACCGTACCTACCTTACCTTCTTTGTTCTAACTAAAAAGTTCAAAATAAAAAATTAAATTAAAAAATCAAAAAACCCAACTTGAAGTGTATTTGGCCAAAAAGTTGTTTATTTTCTTCTTCGTAGTTTCATCTAACATCAGATTTTTGTTGGTATGATTGAGTTTAAACCGACTTTCTCTAATCAGTGGTTTAAACATATAACTCATATATATTTTTGTAATCTCCTTTTAATTACCTTTATTTACCTTTATTTTGATACCCCTTTCGATAGTGTCAGTCGAAAAAAAAATTTTTAACACTTGCAATTTGGCGCCAAAAACCCGCCATTTGTCATTATCACGTGGCTAAAGCGCCATTCTTTATGTATGTATGATGGTAACACAAATATTTCAAAGGTCTTTTAGGAAGTTTAAAAACTCTGTCATCCATCATACATCTGTAGAACTTATTCATAACTCTTTCCACCAATATTTGCTTGGGCTTAGAAACACAACTTCTGGTCGGATGGCTTCAGCAAAGGCATAGTTGATACCAAGTTGTTTTACTTCAGTGAATGATCGTTTTAATAAAAAAAAAAACAACCTGTCGTCAAAGATTGGGGCCTTTTTAAAGTTTCAGGGCCTAAGGTTTTTGAGATGGTAGAGCTTGAGTTTTATTACATGACTACATACATGAAGTCACGCCTTTATGGGGTAGGCAGAGCGTAGACGACCGTTCTGCGTAAAACACCTAGTAAATGAGGTTTCGCTACGTTTGACAAAATATTGAGGGCAATTTCAGATTGAAACTTCTTTTATTCAATGACATTCACCAAAGAAAATAAAAAATACAATAACGCGGCGTAGCGACGGAGCGACGGAGCGCGGTATCGTTCTTTGTAAGTACATCGGTTTGTATGGAAATCACGCGGGGTAATGGCACACTGGCTCTGCGCGCGCCTACGCGCGGAGTGAAGACAATGGAACCATAGACAAACAAGCGCCACGCCGCGTAGCGTAAACTGTGTAAACACCGCGTTACTCGATAGGGGGCGCCGTTGTAGGAATTTTTTTGTTGTCAAAGTCAAAATCACTCTGCTGTCATAATGTTAGACTGGGTGCTACGCTATGGTAGGTATGCATTATTACCGCGTCCCTGTTATGTTGTCTGTTGTCGAATTGTTCGTTTGGTATGTTTTCTTTCATTGAATTGAGTAAAGCCCTGTCTCTTGCTGTCGAAACATCCGAAAACCATACCCCTACAGAGAGGGGAAGGGAAATGTTTGTGAAACCCTGCTCCTCTCTGCCCCGCGGGGGTATGCTTACTTTGTCAAAGCAGGAGACACGGCTAAAGTATGACTCCTCGTGTTTTGCGATAAAAAATAGTATAATTTTATTGAGATATAGACTCTTTGTATCGAGTTATTGTATCAAATTTAAATGGATATAATAAATAAACAATAATAAAACAATAAATTAATTTAAATAAAATAAAAGTGTCAAGTCGAATATTTTTTGTTGAGTATGGGTGTTACCATAATATGCTATGACAGGATTGTTTCAAGGTTTTCAGCGTTTCCTGCTTTACTGTAATAGGTGGCATATCCGTATACACACGGGGTGTGCTCGCCCGGTGATATACGCCCGGCCCTCGCTGACAGGGCACCCGTGTGTTTGTGGACGGCTCCAACGTGACCTCTTTGTTGGCGAGCTTGATTTACAACAGTAAACATATTATCCGGATATCCGGGTGCAGGTTTTGCAGATCAAGCCAAATTGTGACAAAAAATCTGCCTGAAGCTAACCGGCTACCTGGTACTAGCTTTGTTTCTATTTAACTATCTGTCTATGTATTCTGTATATTCTACCAGCGAATATCGATACCTTCGGCAATACAGTCGTATTTATACGTATCTTTTGGCGCTTGGGTGACATTGACAGGAGCTCTTTTTTAGCTCCGACACCCTCTAAAGAGGCTTTATAGAGGATGTCGGAGCTGTTTTGAAATAGACGCAAACTGATGGATGTGAAAAACCTGTAGCAAAAGCTAAACGAAGCCCAAAATTAGCTCCTGTCAATGTCACCCAAGCGCCAAAAGATCCTTGTACTGTAGACAGTTGCAGTAAGTCACTCCTTTAATCTTTGTGCGGTTGTGAGACCTTCAGATGACATATTTAACAAATATTGAGATTAATTTTAGAAAAGTGTAGAGCTATTTTGTAGTGACTAGTTCTTGTTTGGCTCCCTCTACTTATAATTCTACAGCATGCTCGGGAATAGAACCAGCTGGAACATTCTACATTTATAAGAAGAATCTATTTATCATGAAAGGCGCCTTTCAAAATCCTGTATTACATTTCCTATGCATCTGTACGTAAATGAAATACAATCTTGTTTTATTTTAAAACAATTAAGGTAGAAAACGGATCTGTAAATTGGTCTAATTTTATTTCTCGTGAATGTCTTTATAAATTCCGTGGTGGCGTTAAGTGTTGGGGCTCCATTTAGCAGCACTTTTAGATGCAACGGGTGAACGATTCTCCCAGACCCCGCCCGTAATAGGCGACTGGTGCCAAGTTTTCACTTAGGCACATTACTAGAGCTGTCTGATGGCAACTGTTAACTATTGATATGACCAAAAATATTAAGAGAAAAATGGCTCTCTCAGGGCCATCGTGAAAAAAACAATTTAACCTTCAAGGGTGCCAAGTTTTATCCCCGATCCGTCCAGTGGTTGAAGCGTGACTGAGTAACAAACATGAGTAACAATAAGGTGATTCCTATCGGAAAATGGTTGTTTTAAAAGGATATTCATTATATGTATAAATAATTCTCCTAAACGAATCAATGGAAAATTCTAAAAAAAATTAAATCTAAGAAATTAGTTCATGGTCTACAATTGCAACATTTGAAAATATTCTAGTTCATAAATAAGTATGCAAAAAACATCTGAAAGTAAAGCTGTTTTTATCAGTAAATTTGATATATCTTCTAAACTAGCGCTTTCACGGTTCCTTCGGGAAATTATCCGTATTATGATTATCTAAAGTTGGTACATAGCATTATTTTAATCCGACGCTTAGTTTATATGAAATTATTTTTTTTGCGCGTTTTTCACATTTTTGATGCGGCCACGGACGACGTTACCGCCACGACGTAGTGCGCGCTGATTTGAACGATATTCTAAGGCATTACGGGGGATGAATGCATATCTTGAAATCGACCTTCTTAACTGCTGCGGGGTTACACCTTAAGTAGGATTATATCCCGATACACCCAGCTGCAGAGCTAAAGCTGCGCTGCGTTCATAGCAAATCTGTTCGCCGCGGCCTCTACTCTTCCATAACGCCGTGGTACATCCTGTCAGGACAGTGCAAGTTCTATTGATGATAGTGTAGCAGCACTAATTGCTGCTCGGTTGCATTGCAATGCGCCGCGCTGCACCGATTTGCATGTTCAACTCTTTCCCGTTGTTTTTCCGCAATTTTGTTTCAGTAACAGTCCGCGGGCGAAATGTGTAACAATCAAAAGCATTTGTCCCGTTCGAAATATATTGTTAACAGTTAAGTAAAAAGGGAAGGAAGATTGAACGCAGTTTTATGTTGCAAATGCGTCTAGTTTTTTGTTTTTGTAAGTTTGTTTGTACAAGACAATTTCTGAAGCTTTTGTGGCGAAAAGAAACAACCGGATGTCAGTTTATCTCTAGTATTCTTGTAAAAAGTGTTTTTTTTTTTAAACAATGTTGATAGCCAGATATTTCTGATTCTAGAGATTCTAGATACCTGCATTTGTTATTTTTATTTCTAAAAAATGATTGGTAACGTCACGGCAGGCAGTAACTTCTGCCTCCTTGGTCTAGTCTCTAAGCCAAGGGCTGGTCTGATCCGAAGGTCGTGGGTTCGATTTCCAAGGGGGAATACAAAGTTTATTTTCATAAATTTATGATTAGTAACAATTTTCCTAGTTTGGTTAGAAAATTGTAGGCTGAATCACCTAATTCTCCGAATATTATAAGGATTCCTTGCTTCGGAGGGCACGTTAAGCCGTTGATTCCGGTCACTGTCTTTGACAAAAACCATGTCAAAGGCCTGATAACTTGACACCAGGATTATCAAATCGTTGTTCGACTCGAAAAAAAAAGCTCCGACAGATGCCATTACTAAGAAAAACAAAATAAAATGTATCTGTGTCACAGCTACCTTCCTTGATTTTTTGAAGTATAAATAAGAAGAAGAAGAAGAACAAAGATTCCGCTAATCTTCGTCCAACAAGTCAGACGAAAAGAGTCCAACCCAGACCGGTCCGTCGCGATTTCCAACAAGTCAGATAAAACGAGTCTAACCCGGACCGGTCCGTCGCGATTTCCAACAAGTCAGATAAAACGAGTCTAACCCGGACCGGTCCGTCGCGATGTCCAACAAGTTAGACGAAACGAGTCTAACACGAACCGGTCCGTCACGATGTTTAACAAGTCACACGAAACGAGTCTAACCCGGACCGGTCCGTCACGATGTCCAACAAGTTAGACGAAACGAGTCTAACACGAACCGGTCCGTCACGATGTCTAACAAGTCACACGAAACGAGTCTAACCCGGACCGGTCCGTCGCGATGTCCAACAAGTTAGACGAAACGAGTCTAACACGAACCGGTCCGTCACGATGTCTAACAAGTCACACGAAACGAGTCTAACCCGGACCGGTCCGTCGCGATGTCCAACAAGTTAGACGAAACGAGTCTAACACGAACCGGTCCGTCACGATGTCTAACAAGTCACACGAAACGAGTCTAACCCGGACCGGTCCGTCGCGATGTCCAACAAGTTAGACGAAACGAGTCTAACACGAACCGGTCCGTCACGATGTCTAACAAGTCAGACGAAACGAGTTTAACCCGGACCGGTCCGTCACGATGTCTAACAAGTCAGACGAAACGAGCTTAACCCGGACCGGTCCGTCACGATGTCTAACAAGTCAGACGAAACGAGCTTAACCCGGACCGGTAATAAGTTTTTAATATATAATAAGTTTTTTATTTTTCTCACAAAAGTCTAGCCTAGTACACATGTTTAACAAATTGTAGCTTATGTGATAAATGATAGGTACTATAACTAGTTTGATTGTGAGAAACTTGAGCCTAAACTAAGCTTTTGCCTGTATCTTAGGTCTCCAGGTCCCACATTCTTGGATTCTGGTAGTGGAGTTTTAGCATTTTAGGTAAACTAATTGTGTCGGCACTTTGCTGTATTATAATGCATTTGCGCCACGTGGGTGTGGCCTGCTCGCCTTGGTACGTCGACCAATAAACAACAGAGTGTATCAAAGAATGTAGTGTTTAATGTCATCAACCCTATGGAGCTACCCCTACACCAACACACCTAGACACCATCGACACACCACCTGCGACTTCCGTATATGGCGACCCTGCTGGGAGTTGGAATCGACGAAGCGTCGAGTCAGCGAGCCTAGTACTGAATGGAAAGAAGCAGGAAGAATGATGTTGCGCACCATTGAAGAAAGATGACCGACAATAACAACAAATATTCACATATGGATAGATTTTAAGGTAGACACCACAGAAGAGTAAATGGAGCGAGCGGCAGCGACTTTCTCTAATCAGTGGTAGACACTATTTCATTAGGTAGTTTTAAGTAATTATTATCAAGATAAATAAACACAGGAATGAAAAAATTTAAGGGGGGCTCCCATACAACAAACGTGAATTTGTCTTTGACACCGCAGGCTGTATCCTATGAACCGTGATAGCTAGACAGTTGGTATGTTCAATGCCACTATAACTACAAATACTAAAAATAAAATAAGATAAATATTTAAGGGGGGCTCCGATACATCAAACGTGATTTTCTGTCTATCACCAGGCTGTATCTCATGAACCGTGATAACTAGAGAGTTGAAATTTTTGCAGATCATGTATTTCTTTTGCCGTTATAATAACAAATGCTTAAATCAGAATACAATAAATATTTAATGGAGGCTCCCATACAACAAACGTGATTTTTAGGTTTTTTTTTCTGTCACCAGACTGTATCTCATGAATCGTGATAGCTAGACACTCACTAGACAGTTGTACATTTCTAATGATGATGTATATCTGTTGCTGCTATAACAAAAAATACTTAAAATAGAATTAAATAAATATTTAATGGAATCCCATTTTTTAACATTCCCATCATACAATAAACGTGGCGTTTTTGCCGTTTCTTGCTCGATATTAAAAACGGCAACAGCAACAGGTAAACCCTTGAAATATTCACAGAACATTGTGTTGTATACTTAAATTGTTTTTTTTTAATAGCCTATTAATCGTCAATCGTCCCACTGCTGGGCAAAGGCCTGGATAGATGAAGGGGAGTTCTTTGCAAATAAATAATTAAATTAAAATAAAATAAACATTTAAGGGGGTCCCATACAAAAACGGTTTCTTTTTTTTGCCGATTTTTGCTTGATTATCGGATAAAACGATATTTATAACCGTAACTGATAACAAAAAGTAAGTATACTGTCTAATATTGTATAGGTAGCGGTGATGGTCCGGAACTCGCATTTGGCCGATCTTTTTTATTACTTTCAGTTCACATCACAATATTTAGGTAAACCAAAATCAATAGTGAAACTTGTAACAAAATTATTCAAATTTCATTAAACTTCACATTGGCTTGCTAATCTAATAGCAGGACCATTAATCATAAATAACAAGCTGGCATGAAGCTGGCACAGTACCTACCGTAGGCAATTTACCGTATTCTGCTGGATGTGCCGTACCTACTAATAGGCATTACCTATCAGGCCGGCGCACCATTTGTTTCATTAATTCCGAGCCAGGACTAGGGATGCAAACGATATATCGACGCCCAAAAATATCGATATTATATCGATATTGAAGAACCACCGATATCGATATCAAAAATTCTTAATATTTCGAAATAAAATATCGAAAGGTCTATCCAAAATCAAATACCCACAAAATCAGGTAAAATGACTTTACTGGTAACACTGACAAGATTGCGTTCAAAAGAACTAGGTAGTATCCAGGCCAGAAATACCATTAAAAATATACATAACTGCGTTCGGAAACTACGAGAGGTGTGCTGCTGGGTGTTTTATCGCGGAATGTTGAGTAATTTACATGTAAATTTTTAAGAGGAAACTACAAAAATAGCCAAATATGGATAATAATGGATAAAAAAAGAATCGCGTCATCAGTAGGTCATATCATAAAACTGCGATTTCTGCTCTGCCATACGCCTGTACAGGCACTCAGAGAAAGTTATTTAGAGTGCAGGTTGAATGAAATTAATAGCCTCTATTTGAAGCAGATTATTATCGGCGGGAGGCAACGGCCGGAGGTTTCATTCATTAATTCGTTCAGCCAGGGCCAGATCGGTGAGGTCCGTTCATTCATTAATCTTGATGTAATGGTCATTCACGTTTAAAAAAACCCGGTAAAGTGCGAGTTGGACTCGCTCACCGAGGCTTTTGTACCAACTTGGGGGTATTAAAAGCGAATAAAGAACCCTGCAGGTGGGACATCCCAGGCTAACAAAAAAAAAAGAAAAAAAAAAGAACCCTCCCTCGAACACTTTTTAGTTTTAGTTTTCGGTTCCCTTGCAAATTATCAAACTAACATTCATTCATATCATTTGACTGCGGAGATTTACAAGTATGATTCTTTTACAGCTTAAAGGGACCGTAGACCCGAGTATTTTTTATAAATTTCAACTTGATACTTTACGCATTCCTAAGAAAAAGGGTGGTGACAGACAAACAGATGGACAGACAGACAGACAGACTGACGGACAACCGAGTGATCCTATAAGGGTTCTTTTTTCTCTATTGAGGTACGGAACCCTAAAAACAGTCAAAAGCTAACAATCAAGTTTTTAAAATATTCAGTATCTTGTAAGTAATAAGCGTATCGCTGAAATGTTAACTTTAATCCGAAAAATGGTAACAGAATACTGCATCTTAAAAATGGCAAACTCGCACAAACAAAATATTCTTTGGTTTATTTTAGTCTTCTTCTTATCGATTGGGTTTTGCGAGTCGTTGTGTCCAAGTCTTTAAATCGCTTAATAGCACGAAATATAATATAACTAATAGGCATCTAGCATGGTTTGTGTAACAACCACTTTTGAGAGACAGCGACCTTTATTTATCTTATCTTATTTAGCCGTTAGTGACCTTTATTTAATTTAGTCAAAAGATAAGAGCCCTTTTACTCTGCTTGTTGCTGTTTCATATTATTTGTTAAGGTATTTGGGCACAATAAAGTAGGTACTACATAAGTACTCTCTCCTTGATACAGGAATAGGAACTGAAAATATCAACACCACCTGTTACCTGGCAGAAACGGATGTGGTAATCGAAATAATAACACCTAGACCGTATTTCGATAATATTATGCGTGTGTGAGTAAACCCCACGCCTATAGGCCTGAATCCGGCCCTGTGGCGACCAATTTGTCACAAGTAATGGCGCAGTATTTTGGCAGTGCTGGCTTTAATCCAGCCTATCCATCTGTGGACACTGCCAGAGTTGTAGTCAGGATTCAAAAGGCAGGCTTTAAAAATGAATAATTAACAAGAAAGAAGGCTGACGAAATAACTATTCAATTCGTTATTCCCAAACAACGTCGTTGCCTATTCCAAGGAAAACCCTGGGATTACAGAAATTTTGAACCCTAATTAGTAACTGCCTCCGTAGTCTAGTGGCCTGGGTCCCGATCTAGAGGTCCTCGGTTCGATACACAAAGTAGATATCGGCCAATTTATCGCTTTGTGAGATTTTCCCCGGTTTGGTAAGGATAGTGCAGGCTTAATCACCTGATTGTCTAGAATAAAACAGATTCCGTGCCTCAGAGGGCACGTTAAGCCGTCGGTTTTCTGTCGCTGTTTTTAGAAGTGGTCGTTATACAGAGAGACCATGGTGGAGGCCTGTTAAGCTGTGCTATTAGGCGGTTTAAAAACTCAAACATTAGTGTTCATCGAGTCGATCTACTTGAAACCAATACGATAAGAAGAAGAACCCGAATAAGTATCCGTATCTCTACAACAGTCGTCGTGAAGCTGATTGATGCATAGTCCTGGCTAGGGATACAATGTTTTTTCCAAATATCGATATATCGAGTTAAGTCGATATCGATATATCGATCGGGAACTCCGATATATCGATATTTTTTTCAAAGTTTAAATAAATCAATAAATTTATAAACTAAACGACACTAATCTACTAGTTGCCTTAAAATCTGAACCTACACGCACAGCGGATAAAATTTCACGCGATTTTAATCAGTTTGTACCCAGTTCTCAGCCGAGACGCACGTCAATAGCAGCTTGCGCTTAGCATAGGAGGGTTACCACTTGCTAAATGTAACCACCACCACTAATGAAAATATGGACGAATATAAAGTATTTTAAAATATTTTGACTATTTGTTTGTACAGTCAGATTTATTAGAAACCGTTTCCGCCTTGACTGACTGACTGACTATGGCTAGTGTATTACTAATATTATATTGACTGTCAGTCCATCACCAAACATTAAAATACACGAAAGCCTTTGAATTGTTTAGTTTTTTATCGCTCCCAGTCCAGCCTGATGTTCTTATTGTAAATACCCCTCAAATGATATAGATTTAATGAAACGTAAATTATATAATACTTTTCGCAACCCTACCTGCCCACCACGCGTGCGTATTTTTTTCCGCAGTGCGGGCAGCTTCCATGCTGGACTGAGAGTGATAGAAAAACATAGAATGTGCCAGCTGCATCTCCTCCCGGGCATGCTATAAAAATCAGCTAAGGGATATGAGGGTTTCAGTATTGTAATTTAGGCGATGGGCTGACAACCTGTAACTATAGCAATATACATCTATCTGGAATAACCCTCAAAATCAAACGAATCTCAAACAACATCAGTTTCATCTAGCTATCATAGAATCATCGATTTCGGATCATAAACAAATATACTTTGAAATAAAAGAATACAAGCTAAGCAGTGCGTGCTTACCTTTAGTATTGATATAATCGCTTATTTCAATACTCTGCAATGTTTAACTGTTTCTTCTTCTGAGGTTTCTTCTTTATGAAGAAAATAGTTTTTTTTAATGACCGTCCCATACACGTCCCATATAAGGGAAGAAGGCAAAGAGCGTGAGCCCATAAGACAACTCAAGAAAAAGACAAGAACAAAATAGAACACGACGACCATTTGACATTGACCCATTGACCATTTATACAGTTATATGTCAACATATATTTTTTATTTATTTTATTGTGCATATTTTCATTTATAAATGAAATGAAAAAATGATGTATAAATACATTATTGTTAAATTTTTCTCTATAAATCAGTAGGTATGTGTCAGATGTGCATACAGCTATGGTGCTGCTTCCTGCAAGCGATGATGCGAATCATCCTCACGACTATGCTGATGCTGGAAAGCCTCGTGAAGGCGGTGATCGGAGTAGTTTACAACCTGCTGCAGTTCATCCTGCAGTGCCTCTCCCTGCTGCCTTTATGCTGCGTCTTCTTCATCACCTCCAAGGTCATGAAGTGTGGTTGCTGCAGCTATAGCAACTGCTGCAACAGCAGCTTGTTCAACCCTGGCGGCTTGTGCAAGTGCATCCTAAGTATCATCATGATCATCATAATATTCCTGATTCTTGATTATTTTGGTTTGATGGAGGGATTGATCTCTCATTTTGGGTATTGGAAGACGCATGAAAAGTTGACAGACTCATTGGTGACGGAACTTGCAGAGTACAATGATGTCTCAATATCAACACAGCCGATATACTTCACAGACTACGTTTCTCCAACTACCAAAGAACAGTCTTCATCACTGCAAATAACCAGACCTTTACCAAGAGCATCTTCAGAGTATATCTACGGTCAAGGATTGTTACATCCTTTAGCGATATATCTGCAAAGATTATTGCCTACAGAAAGGCCTGAATATCATTATTCGTATAACACCGATGTTATACCTGAAAAACAGTTGCGTTCATTGCCAGAAGAAACAACAACTACGTCATCGTCATCATCATCCTCAGAAATATCAGCAGCAGTGACACTACCGGAAGAACCAAAGATCATGATGTTGCTAGATCGGTCCAGGATCAAAGATCTTCTGCGTAGATTATCCATAGCGCGGTTCAGAGATGTTGATTTGCCGACCACGTCAGAAGGATATTCCGATCTGAGGACTTTTCAGATGAACGATGACAGGCCTGCGAATGAACGAATGAATGAAAATGAACCGGCAATAAGGTAAACATTAACCAGCTTATGCGGACGAAAGTTTATGACTTATCATTATCAAGTTTTGGATGCAATTTAAAGATATTTTGTTATGCCTTTATGTCTTTATTGTGAAGTTTTTATCTTTTTTGTTAAGTTTACTATGTTTTTTAAGCTTTATTTATTGTTTTTTGTAAAATACATCCTACTATTGAACTTGATGTTGTTTCTAAAGAACACTCTGTCTATACTTAGGTATTGTACTTGTAGTAATTTACAGGTTAGGTACTAAATAATGGGCCATGTTGTGGGTATGGAGCCGTGTAGACTGCGGTCCAGCCATCTATCAGACTGTCGCACGACTAACAGAGATGAATCTAGGCACTCGATTATAATCTTTTAGAATTACAAATTTAGATCATATTAGAACCTGAACAGAATAACAAAGTCACTGACTGGAAATCTTTACATTTAGCGTGAAAAGCTCTATGTCCACAGATGAATGTCGAAGAACACGATACACATCGGTTCATCGTTTTGCCAATCTTTACATTAAATCGAGTCCTTCGTCTACATTATTATGCACGAAATACCTATTTGTAAGTAAAGTATGCTTTTAACGTTTCACAAGAACCTTTTATTTCTATTCTACACCTATTTGTAAACTATTATTGTTAGTTTGCAAACTCGTGTAAAACCATTTAGTTTCCGCTCATATCGGCACTTTACATGTGCCGTGTAAACCGAACGGGGTAAAGAGTATTCAATTAAACCGGATATCCGGATTCATAGGGAACCATTCAGAGTGCACCGAGCACCGCACACCGGCACCGCACACCGGCACCGCACACCGGCACCGCACACCGGCACCGCACACCGCGCGCCAGCATTCAGTGCAAGATCTTGGGATGGTGTAGGTAGAGGAGTAAATAATACGAGATTTAAGCCTTCTGAAAATGACTTTACTGTAAGCGTTAAATCTAGCCAAAATTAATTATTGCCCGTGTTGAAAGGAGGAAAAAATATCCACAATGTAAGTTACCTATGTTATATTTGAAAAGAAATGAACTATTCGCCTCGGGCAGGACTTGAACCTGCGACTATCAATGGAATGTCATTCTTTAGCCCGAAGCGAATCAATTATTGGGTAAAAAAATTAAGTAGGGTAGATAAATCAAGTTGATTCATAATCATAAATATGAAAAGTAAGATATTAAAAATTCGTCTCGGGCCGTAGACAGTCTCGGGCCGTAGACAGTCTCGGGCCGTAGACAGTCTCGGGCCGTAGACAGTCTCGGGCCGTAGACAGTCTCGGGCCGTAGACAGTCTCGGGCCGTAGACAGTCTCGGGCCGTAGACAGTCTCGGGCCGTAGACAGTCTCGGGCCGTAGACAGTCTCGGGCCGTAGACAGTCTCGGGCCGTAGACAGTCTCGGGCCGTAGACAGTCTCGGGCCGTAGACAGTCTCGGGCCGTAGACAGTCTCGGGCCGTAGACAGTCTCGGGCCGTAGACAGTCTCGGGCCGTAGACAGTCTCGGGCCGTAGACAGTCTCGGGCCGTAGACAGTCTCGGGCCGTAGACAGTCTCGGGCCGTAGACAGTCTCGGGCCGTAGACAGTCTCGGGCCGTAGACAGTCTCGGGCCGTAGACAGTCTCGGGCCGTAGACAGTCTCGGGCCGTAGACAGTCTCGGGCCGTAGACAGTCTCGGGCCGTAGACAGTCTCGGGCCGTAGACAGTCTCGGGCCGTAGACAGTCTCGGGCCGTAGACAGTCTCGGGCACTCGCAACCGACTTTACTGACACTAGAGGAGCAGGATTTGAACCGTGAGTTACCTTTCATAAATATTTTAGGAAGTACCTAGTAACTTACCTACATAAAATGAGTTGACCCTCTTAGCATTTTGTCAAATACGTCCCAGTCACCAGAACACTTTCTCCAATACCGAGTCCCCACATCATCATCATCATCTTCCTAGCCTTTTTCCCGTATCTCTCGGGGTCGGCTACCTAATCTAGGGGATTGAACGAGGGTACTGGTTTTTACACAGAGCGACTGCCATCTGACCTCCACAACCCAGAAGGGAAACCAGACCCAATCCTAGATTAGGTTACACACAACCTTTGAATTTCTTCGTAGGTGTGTGCAGGTTTCCTCACGATGTTTTCCTTCACCGTAAAAGCGCCGCCGAATAAACGTACATATGAAATTCGAAAACCAAAAAACACATTGGTACGTGGTGGGATTCGAACCACGACCTCCTGCACAGAAGGCCGCGGCCCTATCCACTACACCATCCGGGCTTTTTTTACCGAGTCCCCACATCGAGCCATTAAAATGGAACGGGATTTTTATCCGGATTTTTCCAGAAGCCGGTTCGTTTGCCGCTCGGCCGGTTACCCGGGTTACCGGTTGCCACTGAAAAATTACCCGGTTCTAGTGAAATATTGTCATAAAATTATCCAATGTAGTCCAATTTAGTAGAACGACGGCTCCTTTGAAGCTCGAGTAAAATAGAAAAGTGGGTGTGATAAACTTGTTATGTTATACCTAAAATTAAAGCAAAACCACGTAACGCTAAACATAGGAGATGAAAGATTAAAGAAGACATTCTTCTACAAAATACCACACAAGTTTGACACAAGTGTACTGCTGGACGGCTTCTGTCAACTGAGGACAAATTCCGCCAGTGTCTAACACGTTCCCAGATTGGCGGTTACTTATTTTCCAAACTCATTCATCAGTCAGAATCATCACGCCGCCTGTTATACGGATTTAACAAGGTGATTTCACAGAATAACTAGAAGCGATTCACATTGAACGCTGCTGTCCATTGAACCCTTTGAACTTTCAGACTATTTCCGTGTTTCTATTACGGAGATACAATACAACTGCAAAAGCACCATTGTTTAAATGTTTAATACAAATAGTTCTAACGATCAATTCACTACGGAAACCCATCTCTATCGCCATTGGTTTACTCCATTATCCCACAGAATCTGAACAGGTCCGCGATTCCCAAACTTTTCTGCATGTGACGTCACTAAATTGTCCTTTAATAGAGCCCGGATTAATTCTATTACACGTCTAGTGTAGTGTAATCCCGAAGGGCTACCGCGGGTCTGCTGCGGTTCTGCTGCGGGTCTGCTGCGGGACCGCAGCGGTCGGGGACTGCCCGCATAAATGTCAGAACTTGGATGGTACATGCACCTTCGTCAAAGTTTGATCACGAAAAGTTTGGGAAAGATCTGTTTATTTACACGGAAAACAAAAATTGATAGGAAGGATCAGGTTTTTAGGAGGAATAAATAACATGAAATTCACAACGACTTTCAAACGAAAGATTTAGGCTCGTATTTTTATGAAGTGATCTCAAGGTTGAGAGCAATATTTATAGATTTGACAGGCTTTTTGTACTGAAATGTCATATCTGAAACGAACTCAAAATCGCTGCCAGTCTTAAGAGATGATTATTTATACGGGCCATAAACTTACAAAATATGTCTCGCTTACTGATCTTTCTCCTGTAATTTTAGCTGATAGCGCATAGAATGGAAAAGTATTAAATTATCGCCGGTTTGTTTTTTGGCGCGTCTTGCGAAAAGTTCCGCTTATAACCCGGATATCCGGGAGCGTGCTGACCCGGGTAACCCGCCGTGTGTATTCTGGCGCCCATCCAGAGTTTAGGCGTTATGAAAGATAAAATAAATTGTGTTTCGCCAATATCGGAATTTATTAAACCTGTTATCAACTAACTACTTTCATAGTGGACTGGGAGCGAGAGATAGAAAATCATTGAATGTTTCGTCTCGCACAGCCTCTGTTACATGCAGCCGCGATAAAACCGCGATAAAATTGCGATATTTGTCGAATTTCCATACAATTTGACAGATAGATGATGTAATAATAAAATGGATTATCATAGCAGGGGCTTAGAGCAACACGGCCTTCCGCTCCGCCCGGCCTTGTTGCTCTTAGTAGCAGGGGCAGGCATTACTGCATTACTGTAAAAATAAATCTCTGTTTTTACGTAGAGGAAGCTACGAGTTTCAAAGTTTTTAAATTTAGCCCACAGGCTGACAAACTATCACTACAGAAATACATACAGTCCTATCTAAAATCATTTAGTAAGCCGTTGGTGCTTTTGGTTACTCCGTAAGGAATACAAGCGTGATTATCTGACTGGAGGCATTTATCTGAAACTCTTCAGAGTATTTTTGCCCCCCTGCGCCCTGTTGTGTATTTACTCGTATGGAGATAAAACAAGTTTGTGTTTCGCTATTATCGGAAACTGTTAAACCCGGATATCCGGGTTTGATACTCTCCGGAGCATTTCAATAAAGTTTCGCGCTACGTAGACTTTGCAGCACGAAGCTATTTCATTTGATGGTTTGTTCGGACTTTTGAAAAGTTTGGAGGTATTATATGTCCTCATTATACCGGGTGTAAGGGACAGCTTTCCGCAAATTGATCACGAAACTCAATGGAACTGAACAACTTCACCGGGCTTTTTTTTTCAGGAAAATATAAAAAAATATTTTACTTGTACAAAATTTAAAGATAAGATAAAGTAAAAATTCTTTATTGCACACAGAAGTATTCATACAACACAATAGATAACACAAAGACATATTGCTAAGGTAGCAATTTCTTCCAGACAACCTTTGGGTGAAGGAAAAAAGCGTAGTAGAAAGTGGGATAGTGCAACCCTACTCAAATAAATAAAATACTTAGTACATTATTATTATAATATTTATACTAAAGTACACAATTGTAAAATAAACTGATCTATAACACCTTGATCAGACAATTTTTAAGGGGAAGCAATACCCCAGGATAAAAAAAAGAGCGGGTGTACCGAGCATCCGAAGTACACCAGAAGTGAAACTTCTTTGACATTTCTGACATCGTAACGGGACAAACGGGACAATACAAAATCAACCCAAAAATACTCTCAATGCGCCTAAAGAAGTTTCACTTCAAAAATGTTTGCGGCCAAAAGTACTTGTTATGACCTAGAGAACCTGAACAATTATCTGGTTAGGCCCAGGCAGGGCCAAGTCACCAAAAGCTGAGGTTAATATATACTATGGGCGGGTTGTCTGTTATTTCCTACACTACAAATAAGTAACAAAAATACATAGATTTTTTATAGCACTATATACTTATCCAAAAGACGAGATACTAATTCTCTAAGTTATACCTTATAAAATATAGTCATATTTCCATCGACACGCAAAGAAGAAGTTATACCTCAACATTATAGAGATGCTTTAGCGGTATGTTTTTAGCTGAGACGCTATTTTGTAAACCTCCCTCGGGTTCTATTGTGTATAAACCGCGCTCCACTAGATAATAGGGTTACTGCCAAAGATAGAATAGTCTATAGATTCTGCTCTCTTTAATATCACTTGCCTCTATTGCAGATCTAGGACTGTTGTTTGTTAGTTTTTGTTACATGTTTTCAAGTTTTTCACATAAGTAGTCTTCCCCAATCAGTACAGGGGTAGAACGTTAGCAGATAACGAAAGCAGATATACCATAGAAAGCCGGGTCTATTATGAAAGGTGTTTGTTGACAATGATCCCGCGGGCGTCGGCGCTTCCCTCCCGGCCGCGGTCGGTATTTGCTGATGCTTCTTTAAACAAAAGGGAAAATTCCTTTGAGTCCCGTTGTTTCCCAAAATAGATTAACCCTTAATCGTCTACAGACGAAATAACGCGTTTCAAACAGAATAAAGAGTGAACAAGCAAGAATTGGATTTGTTAGCTCCGACAGGGATAGAACTAGGAAGTTTTTTGCGAAGTTTAGATTTAACTCTAGCCTACCTGTCTCTGTGGTCTAGTGGTCAATGGTGGTCATTCTGTGAGCTTCCGATCCGGAGGTCGTGGGTTCAATTACCAACAAAACGTTGATATTTTTGTCAATTTATCACTTTGTAAGTATGGTTAGCCGGTAAGGACAATGCGATCTCAAAATTTACGGCAAAATAAGTATGGATTTGACAGATCGTTTTGTACTGAAATGACATTTCTTAAACGAACTCGAAACTCGCTGGCAGTCGCAAGAGCTTATTAATATTGAAGCACATTTAGGCATTCAGACAACGAGTTTTAGCTCATAATCAAAAATGTAATTTCAGTACAAAATGGCCTGTCAAGTCAAAGCCATTCGTAATATTGCTCTCAATCTTGAGATCGCTTTATAAATACGAGCCTTAATAATTAGAAAGTAATAAAAGTGAAACTTATGTACCTACTCGTATTCTTATCTGTTACTTATTAACAATAGTTACGGTTGAATGACTTAATCGTATAACAATTAGACATGGGGAATTGCACATTGAATATCAAATACAAGAGAAAAGTGACAAATGAATGAAGATTCTTTACCGTACATCAAGGCAAGATAAGGCTTCATAATTATGAATATGGCAATAATGAAAAGCGGCTGCCATAGAACTACCATAGAACCAACGCCTTGTCTTTTTTAAATGATATTATATTTCTAAGTAATCTAATTTAAAATTCCTGTTAACACTTTCATTCAAAAAATAGAAAATAAAAATGGGTGCATGGTACTTATGTACGCGCGTGAAAAGTTATACTTTCTTTGAAATTTTTCATAATATTTAGAGGTTCTATGTTTATTCAACCTGATGCGCGCGCATCGTAAAATTAATTTTACGATTTGCGGGTTAATTTTGTGTTACAGTGATATGCGCGCATCGTAAAATTTCACTCTCAACAATTTTTCATAACGCGCCTAAAGAAGTAGGTATAACTTCAATAAAAAAAGTATTTTTTTTTAAGTTTGCTTCGCAGACTCTTTAAATATGACCTTTTTTCTCTTTGAATATATATATAAGGTCATATCTTTTTATAACTGTAATATTTCTAAAAAAAAAACCGTACAAACCTAGTCTTTAAGTATATACTCTGTTCTTTTAACTTTGCGTTATCGATACCAACTTGTTTTGCGGCCCATAAACTGATTTTTCTTTACAAATTTAAAGAAAGTTAACCGCAAAACATATGTTTCTAACAAGGTTATTGTCTGCGGTTCCGATATTTTAACCTCTGCCAGGTTGCAATGAAAAATCTGTTTACGGGCCGCAAAACAAGTTGGTATCGATAACGCAACGTTAAAAAAACGGAGTATATCTACCTACATCTACATCATTTCCAAAAATTTTAGGAATCCCACTATGTTTACGAGGTGGGAACCGGTTATCGCTTTTTGTATGGAAAGGTGCAGGTAAACGCTCCTCTTAAACAGATTTCCTATTCTTGATTTGTAGAGTTAATTTTCAATCCTAGAGCCAGCCCTGTCACCGTCATACCAGCCCGTTTCTATCATGCTAATGAAACAAAGTTCAAGCTTGAGTTACATACTCATTTAGAGTTCTGCTTTTCAACGCGACTGTACGATACAAGTAGAGGTTTAATTATATACTAGCACGTGGTGGTAGGAAGGAAACGCTGTTGCCAAATTGTAAGAATACAGGGGCTTTTTGATTAGACTGTTTCTTATAACAATGAGTGAATCTAGGGCTCAAGTAGGTACCAAAAAAACTAACGACGCACCTGAAGAAGTTTACAATGGAACCTGATTTTTCTCTAATCGTATCGGTTATGTTTTTTTTTATTATTATTTATTAAGACACATCAACAGTATATATAATAATACCTAATTTTTCAGAAATCATGCAAAATAAGTAATTCAGCTGATACATACACCAATAACAGAATGTACTGTACCTACCTACTGTACTGTACTGTAAAACATTCACAACAATCTTTCTAGAACTCGATAATCATACTCAAATTATTACAATAATACCTATATATCTATATTCTAACAAGTTACAGATAATAAATTAATTTAAAACACAATGAAAAATATTTGCAAGTTTGTTTGAATTTAAATAAGATAAGATTTTAAATAACATTTTAAAATATTTAAATCTAATAAAGCGACACTTTTATTAAAACTAAACTATGTTATTGAAAATTATATTTCACAAAAAAATATTAAACCGTATCTGGAGCAGCCCAAACCCAATATATGTTTTGAAAATTATTTTAATTTTAATATTAAACTTGTGATTGTGACTGATATGACGTTTCACATCGTTATGTGATATATTTCTAGAATAAGCTTAAAACGCCCTTTCATTTGATAGCACACTCGATTGGTAATTTATTTATTTTTTTCCTATACAAAATAAACAAACATTTTTTTTAATGTTCCCGAAATTTTGCCCAGAGCCCAGATTCAGATTCAGCACCCCAAAATCAACTAGAAGTGAAATAGGCGAGTAAATCCGGGTGCCATCCTATAACAATTTACCATGGTACAATTGGGACAAATTATGCAAAAAAGGTACCAGTAGTACCATCCAATGGTACTGTCAAATGGTACAACTGGCACGGCGGGATCAAATGTGACATCTCCAAAACTTTCCTGGCAATAATCTCAAAAATACGTATTACTCGTGTTACCCAAAAACACCGTTAAAATAATAAACTGTTGAGTCTGACAGCGACTTTAAGCTCGTATCGGAAATGTTATTCTAGCATAAAATGTCCCATCAAACTTACCAATACTGGCAACTATGAAAGAACGGTTTCATATGTGAGGACCTAAATTATAATAGTAAAACGAGATTGCTTTCTAACTACGAGCCGTAAAGTTCCACCCACATTTTTAATACAGATCCTGAACTAATTTTAATGTTTCAAATACGAATCTATCAATGGCCTCTTTGATTGAACCATTGAATGTAAGTTGTGAAACGGTGTGAAGGCCGGTCCGGTCCGGAAGTCTCGCAAAAAGTGTGTAAGTTAAACAGAACAATGTCATTCAGCTTCAGCCAGCTAAAGCTGAGCCCGCTTCCTTCCTTCGGCACGTGGGAAGCTGGCATTGGCATACGGCAACTGCCTCCGTGGTCTAGCGGTCTATATAAGCTAGCTCTCGATCCGGAGGTCCCAGGTTCAATTCCCATCGGGGTACAATGACTTTATGTTGTTGTTTCTAGTTTGGTTGGGAATTTGCAGGCTGATCAACTGATTGTCCGAAAACTAAGATGATCCATGGTGTCGGATGGGCATGTATATTAACCCTTATTTATCTCTGGTCGTGCCTGTCAGTCTGTTCAAACCACAGTCCAAATAGATCTATGAGATTGATAGAGTGCATTTGTGTGTGTTGCGCAAATTTTTGCGAGAAGTAAGTGTCTCTTCCGAGACAAATACTCTTTGTCTTGATACCGGCTTCCTTCTACCATAGTAGATACTCTCGTCTCGCCAGGAGAGCGGGTATTATCCATACCTAATTTGCATGCACCAAACGCTTTCAGTCGTTATCATCAATCAATCATAATGCGCACACGCAGCTAACGAGCAGAACGAATTCTACCTCCGCTTTTGTTGCGTTGCACATGTTTCTAATTCGAGAGTGAGCAGTTATTTAGGAAGGTTTTTCCATCGTGTATGTTATCATAATATCACCGTCTCCGCTGAAGCGACAAGAGCAAACATATACATAAAGTCACGCCTTCATCCCATACGTGATGGGGTAGGCAGAGCATAAAACGCATAGTAAAAGGCGTTTCGCCACATCTGACAAATATTGAGGGCAATTTTAGTTTGAAATGTGTATAGCTGTAGTGGCAGGTTTTCAGCCCATCTCTTACATCCTACAAAGAAAAAGGAATTACATCACAATATCTCGAATGCCTTTGCTGGTTTTTACAGCATGCCCGGTCAGACAAGCAGTTGTCTAATTCTATGTTTTTCTCTCGCTCCCAGTGCAGAATAGAAGTGACTATAAATTTTTGATAAATGTGTTTGATATTGGTGAGTAATAATATTTATCGGTAATAGACTAAGTATGGTTCATCTTACACTAGCCAGCTCAGCGCACCACAAGAACTTGTGAACCGCCGCCGCCGCCATTGTGCTCCGAACCGCGCCAGCCTCGCGATCGCGAGCGATTCCCAACGCGCGCAAACTTGACATCTACCGACGGAAGTACTTATGAACACTAGCTTACCTTAGGGTTCACTCGCAGATAAAAGAGTATACTTTTGATCATTAGATGTTATAAATAAAATACAAATACAAATACAAATCATTTATTTCATAATCAAATATTACAGTACAATGCATTACACAAAAAATAAAAACAGAGTATGAAACGGGCATAAGCACAGCTTCCAGCTGGTTTTAAGCCTACCCCTAGTCATTCACGGGCGTTCGAATATGTTAACAAAATATTATATAGATAGAGAATTAAGAAGATAAAGATTCTATAAGTATTATAAGTTATAACCATAACAATATCAAATAAGATTCAGAATGTCATACCAAAAAGATAGATACCAAAGAAATAGGAGCATTTGTATTGGTTCCGAACTCCCAGTGCCAGTCATAGTCCATCACCTGTGTTATACCGATTTCCAACTTCCGTTTTATTATTCCGTCTTATTCCGTTATTTAAGGCCCATATAATATTTATAAAGCAATTTAAAGCCTGAGAAATATTTTATATTTCAATAGTGGTTCTCACAAATATAAACGTCTCGACACGCTAAGAAAAGAAGAAAAAGAAGAAGATAATATTTATTATTTTAAATAAAGATTTGACAGGACATTTTGTACTTAATGTTATTTCTGAAGCAAACTCAAACTAGCTGTCACCATGCTGTCACTCTTGTCAGCTGCAGATTATATAAACAGACCCACATACCACGTACAGTTCGACCGCGATTTTTGTTCAGGCGGACAAATTGAGAACTACAAAATGCCAAAACTCTACTTGACTACAGCGCCGCTGACAGCTATACAAAAATCGCGGTCGATCTTTAAAAAAGAAATTATTTCTTTTTCTTTTGAGTTTTTTTTTTTTACTTACATGACTCACACTATCATTCTACCATGTTTCATAAAAATATTCTGAGCCAGCGATGACGTGAGCTGTTTAGGCGGGAAAATGTATACATATAGCAAACAAACAGAATAGGTAGAGTTCTTTCGCATTTATGATATTAGTACGTATATTTTAACGTTGGCTTCTTCGTTCAAAATGACGTTCGGCAATCTCGGCTAAATCTGTGACAGTCATATATTATTATTTTGTTCAATGGTGTCACAATCTCGGCTAAATCTGTGACAGTCATAATATTATTTGTTCAATGGTGTCACAATCTCGGCTAAATCTGTGACAGTCATAATATTATTTGTTCTATGGTGTCACAATCTCGGCTAAATCTGTGACAGTCATATATTATTTGTTCTATGGTGTTTTCCTCGTTGTGTAATCAATCTCGTTTTCCCGTGGAAAACACATCACGTATTCCCTCAAAAATACATATTCGAATTCATCATAATTATATTGTCGATTTGTATGCCATCATCTTGTTTTATTTATAATAATTTATTATCTATCTCCTAATATATTTTCTTAGTCAACCATTACACTTAAGCCATAAAATAAATAAGTTAAGTGTACCTGCGTTTCTTTTATTCATGCTGGACTGAGAGAATAACAAAACATAGAATGAAGGTGCACAACCAATATTTCTTATCACTTTTCCATCTTCTCTGCCGCATTTGATATCCGGAAAAGACGTTATTATTGCAGAGCCAATATCCGGTTACGTCTGGCCGATTCCGGCTTTTACGACCTGGTGCTTTGTTGCGCCGGAAGATGAAACATTTTAGTGCGCTTCAACAAATGTACGAAATTTTATTAATAGTACATTGCATTGTGTCTGAGGCATGAAAAACAAGCATTTGACGGACAAGTAGAGTTTGAAGTCCGAGCCGCAAGGCGAGACATTTAAAAATACGAGTCAGGCAAATGATTTTCCGGTGCTTTTCTAAGAAAATGCATGGAAATTAATGAATATTCCATTAAAAAATCGATTCGTATTTTCATAAGTTTAAGTAACACACACGAAGTCCACATATTTTATTGTGATTTTACATGACTTCTATGCTGGACTGGGAGTGATAGAAAAACATAGAATGTGTCAGCTGCATCTCCTCCCGGGCATGCTGTAAAAATCAGCTAAGGGATTTGAGGGTTTCAGTATTGTAATTTAGGCGATGGGCTGACAACCTGTCACTACAGCAATATACAGATCTATCTCCTCAAAACTTGTCAGACGTGGCGGAACGACCTTTGATTAGGTCGTTTACGCTCTGCCTACCCCATTAGATATAAAGGCGTAAATATATGTATGTACTAGTAATACTATTATATTATCTGTGGTATTACATAACATTCGTGAAAATCTTTTGTAGTTTAGGTTGTTACTCTTATATTTTTTCCCTTAATTAAAATCGAAGTCATGCATTTCCAGTCTGCGAGCTCATGGCAGACCACTTCACTACACCAAACTATAGCAGCGGAAGTGCAGCACCAGTATTTCTAACAATAAAATCACACACTTGACATTACTATCAATGCACAATAAAAACATAGATAAAGATTCAATGCGTTTAATGGTATAATAGAGTTGTATAAAGTGATTACGTGCGGTTTCTATAGAGTACGTTCACGTCACGCACGGAGGTCATTGACTTTATCTGACGCTATATCAATAGAACTGGTAGACCGTATCATAGAATCTTAGGTCCATTCTTAAAGACCAGAAGATTCTCCGAAAATATTGATCACTAAAGAAACCAGCACTTCGCTCATCACTAATGCAAACCCTATAAACAACTATTAACTCCCAACCTCCTGCATCCGAACACTGACACACTGACGGCAATTTGGCACGAACATGACTTAACTAATCTCAACTAAAATTAATGCCGTCCCTCTCTGTTATCTTAGTACAGAAGATGACAGGTCAACATAATCAGCATGATTCTTATGCCCATTTTTAGTCGGCGCACTATGTTTTTTTCTTTCGTTCATCCCTGTCAGCCGTCACTTTGACATTTAAACCTGTTCTCAACATACCATCTTTCACACAGTCCATCCATCTTTTCTTTGGTCGTCCTCTCCCAACATATCCGTCCACATTTAAATTCATTACCCTTTTACATATATTACTTTCACACCTCCGCATTACATTTCCAAACCAAGCAAGCCGATTTCCTCTCATCTTGTCTGTTATGAAAATGATTGGACATGGATTTACATGAGTTGAGTCGTGTCATTTGCAACGCCAAATTGCCGTCAATGTCTCCGGAGTCCGGCTCTGGCGACCTGTCCAACTTGTTACAGTTGGATAAATAAATAATTACCTGGATTCTGCCCCGGGGGAGGAAGGGGGAGTTCCTTGTTCCTTTAACAATGTATGTTATTGAGATTAAATTAACTAGTTCGTGTGATGATAATATTAAAGCTATTGACTAATGTACCGCGGCGGGCTTGGAAAGAGAAAGTACCTTAAAATTTGTTTGGATTATGTATGAGTCCCTGTATGTGTGTTTTCAGCTAGATACTAGAAAAAATATTTGAAATATTAATAATATTCCGGGTGTGTGCGCAACTTTAGATCTTCTTCAGGTTTATTATAGCGATCAAGGTAATGTGCGTGTAGGTAGGTACTAGGACTAGGTACCTACATTACATACACACAAGTATGGCATAGCTGCTGCAGTCCGCTACGAAACAAACATGTTTACAAGCAAACACCCCGTGATGTGTCGTCCCATTACGGGCGGCGGCGGCGGCCGGGGAATCCCCGCACAGTTTGACACTAGGGTTTACAGGTTTATTGTGAGAAAGAACTTTATTTTCGTTTTCTAACAAGTGATTTGAATACTTTTTACGAATTAACTAATATAAGTCTATACCTGTCATTTTCTATCATGAGATAATAGAAAGGGACGAAGGCAATAAAAGTCAAGATTTAGTTAAGTCACAGAATAATAAATAGGTTAAGTCTTGCGGGTCGTGTCGTGGTCGTGCCACACTGCCGCGCTTATAATGTGGTCGTGCCCGCAACGAATAGATAGCAATATCCACCGTTTTAAAACCTCCGGCTCGACTCTCGACTCAGACTATTTGATCATAAATAATTTCGACCAAAAGAATAAAAACCGGTCAAGTGCGAGTCGGACTCGCTCACCGAGGCTTCCGTACCAACTTGGGGGTATTTAAAGCGAGTATACGATTTAATTTCAACTTGATACATTTACGAATTCCTGAGAAAAAGGGTCTTGACAGACGGACGGACGGACAGACAGACAGACGGACAACCGAGTGATCCTATAAGGGCTCCTTTTTTTACTTTTGAGTACGGAACCCTAAAAAGGTCAAGTGCGAGTCGGACTCGCTCACCGAGGCTTCCGTACGAACTTAGGGGTATTTAATTTAAAGCCAATATAGAACCCCCAGTTTTGTTCCCCCGAAAAGGTAACTATTGTAAAGACTTTTTTCACACAAAATACGGAATCTCGACGCACGCTATCTCGAATACACTCGTATCATTTCTATAGTTTATAAAATAAGTTACGTTAACTTTGCTGTTTCTCATACTAGATGTAAGGAGAGGACTATGAAAATAAGTTTATAATTACATAATACCTTTTTTTTCGCGATGTACAAATTTACAGTTTTCGGATTTTTTCCTTTGATTGTACTATTAGACACTGCTTCTTTCTAAATTTCATGATTGTAGGTCAACGGCAAGTACCCTATTGGTTTTTTAATCTTGAGGAAGGCAAAACTTTTAGGGTACTTCTCGATGACCTAGGATCTCTTCTCTGTATAATACCTAATCAGGAGCCGTATTTTTGACCCGCTCGAATCGAATTCACATGCGAAAGAGCAACTTTCGAACGGTTCAAAAATACGACTCCAGGCGAAAAACGGACACAAATACTCGCAATGAGTAATGACATAATAACTATGATGAACTGCGATGAACCATAATAGCACATGTATGACGTCACACGCACGTATAAGCTCTACATCGCGTGACCCACCGTCTGACACGTAACATTCGAGTGTGCAGTGTGCAATGCAGTGTACTACCGAAGCGAAGTGAGGAATCCGAGACACGTGCGTGTATGTAAAACATTTACTAATAAGTGTATTTAACGATATCCGTGCTTGTGTTCCGGTGGTGAGATAGCTAATCGAATTGTGGACATTTGAAGCGTAGCAAGCTCTTACGATTACGATGCGAAAATACGGTCTAGAAAGAAAGATGCATAAATACATACATACATAAATCACGCCTTTATCCCTAATTTATATAATTATTTATTTAACTTTATGCACAAAAATAGTATATGGGCGGACTTAACGCCAAAGGCATTATCTACCAGTCTATTTTAGGGCATATGGAAATTACAATGCAGGTGCAAAAATTATGACTATTACTAAAAAAGTTTAAAACAAAAGAATAAACATAATTTTGAATAATAATAATCTAAATATCGTTTATCCTTACTGACTGACTGTCTGATTCATCAACGCAGAGCCTAAACTAAACTACTAAAGGTAGAATTGTGAAACTTAGAGAGCATTGTTCCTCCTATAACGTAACCTCCCACTAAGAAAGGATTTGCGGATACGGTTTTAAACAACATGTCAATGTCTTTTTAAGCTGTTTAAAACTCTGATGACGCCAGGGTTTAAGTATATTGTCATTCGGTCGAACTGAAAACCCATTTGTGACAGAACATTGGCAGAACGACACATCAAGTTTTTGAATGTCATAAATGTACCTATTAATCAAACTATCATTACAAAGTGCAATAAAAGTGCTAATATGTCCGCGCCCTTACACACGCTACATTTTCTCACACTCGTAACAGCATTTGCATCCGCGTAATCAGAACACAACATCACTAGACGCAAAAAGATGAAAGTGAAATCATCGCCCGCATTAATACGCGACGCAGAACAATAGGGAATATTCCTATGATATCAGATCAAATTATAAGTAAAGACAGAGCTCAACGAATAGCTGTTTGATATCAATCACCTCATCACAAGAGAAATGTTACGCTTTTTTTTCAATCTTCTTCTTCTGTCGTATGGGTATCAAGTCGATCGACCCGATGAACCCTGGTGTCAGAGTTTTTAAACCACCTAATAGCACAGCTAATAGGCCTCTGACATGGTTCAATGATAATGAGCAAACAGACAGACATAACCTGATGAAAAGTGGTTAACGCATACTGATAACACCTGCTACATTACCATCTCATTTGAGACGCATATGTGCGCTGGAGGATGCAATGTGTATTTCGGATATGGACAATATCACTAAATCTTGACTAAAATTGTCACCAGCAATTTTCTATCACGGGAAAACAGAAAGAGTCGGCAATAATTTTAATTACTTACTGATTTAGTCGTATAAAAAATTTATGTCTCGTGTACCAGTAATTTTGCGGACTCCTGCGTTTTTACACAAGAATTAAATTGATGGAATATAGAATTTAATGAAAAAAGTACTATTACACATATTATGCTGTGCTAGAATACAGAAGTGAAAACTTCAAAAAATTTGCCTCACTCTCTTGCTCTCGGGGCTATATCTTTACTTTTTACTAGATCTGAGCCGATAAAAACCGCGAGTGATTGTATGAAAGGAAGTCAGTTGGAAGCGTTTTTAGTGTCGCGTGCGGAGCGGAGCGTCGCGGAATCGTGTGCACATACATACCTATACACACACACATATATACAAGCAGTATACTCGTACAAGTCACGCATCACACCGCGTATGCTTGTATGCGAATAATATTCAGATTGAAGTGGCGGCGGCGGTCGCAAAACTGTTAGTTTCCTACGCATTCGTAAAATTTATTTAAATAAAACGTCAATAATATGCACATAATAATATTTGAGCTCTCCAATGAAGCATGTCCAAATCAGGAACAGAAGGTTCCCGGCTGTTTGTCTCTTTTACAGTAAAATTAAAAAATACCTAACACGTGATTTATGCGCTTTCGCGCGCAAATGTAACATAATAGTACATTTCTTATAACAGGTAGTTTTAGCTGTCAAATACTTAATCATAATTTTTTACGGATGCATTTTTAGATTTAAATTCTGCGTCACAAATACTTACTGGCCATAAATAAGCTCAAATCAAACCCATTTTGATAGCTATGAATCCTTACATTTTCAAGGATCTTTATGCTGTAAATTGTGATAATTATTACATCCATCATAATTAATGTGACTTTCCAAGGAGAAAGCTCGTTTAGCTCATTATTTTGTGATTTCTATTCTTCTTCTGTTATTTTATGGATTCTCGGGTCGATAGTTCGTCAGAGTTTTATTAATAGGCCTCTGACATAGTTTAGTGAAATAGTTGTCATTTGATTTGTACCTACTTTCAAAGTTGGGTCTTTGAACTTTTGACTTATTGAATTAGGAAGTGTTTTGTAGTCCCGAAGGGAGTGAGTGAGATGGGATATTAGATTACGAGGAACCTTTTAGAATATTAAGATAAAATTATATTGCTTGTTACCTTTAGTAAGAGAGCGGAAAGTGTCGGGCACGATTTTCTGTTATTTTCGTTCAAAATAAATGTCGTTGTCGAAGCGCAGTATACTTGGAAGAGTTCAAAGAGTTGAAGATTGAGATTGATTGTAAGAGTGATAGTCTATTAGTAATGAAACTAGCTGATTGCACATAAAACTTATATTGTCTTTGTTTACAATAGTTAATCAGTTTCTTTGAGCACTGGTTATTGTCTATTTAACTTGGTTTTACACAGTTTTACGTAGTAAGATTTGTAGCCGTTTACATGGTCGGTTGAAGATTGAAGAGAGCGCGGTGATGTGTCTTGTTACCGATTCAAATAGTGTTGTGTAGCTAGCATGTTTGATCAAATTGGCGCGAACAGTCGTACTCATGGGTACTACAAGAAAACTACTTATAATTCAAATCTCTTGTGCGATTATCAGTGCATTTCGGTATGCTACAATACAAAGAAGACAATTTCACATCATGAATTTATTTCTTCTTTAATAATCATAGAAATAAATGAATGTTCTTACACACTCAGAGACACCATAACCTTACCACACCAATCTGATTGTTGCAGTGTCGTCGCTACCGTCACCGACGACGGCGGATGACGATGACGACGACGACGACACGACGTCGGCGAGTGTCGGCGACGACGACGCGCGCGTGTACAAGAACCCGCGCAACTCCCCCTCCGCGCAGTGTCCGCGGGACGAAGAACAGGCCACGCTCTTGGTGAGTACGACACGACACGACACAATTCGACGTCGGCGAGTGTCGGCGACGACGACGCGCGCATGTACAAGAAACTGCGCAGTGTCCGCGGGACGAGGAGCAGGCCACGCTCGTGGTGAGTACGTCACGACAGGGCACGACACGACACGACTCGACGCCACGTAACAAGCAACAAAAACCCGGGTGTTTTGCCCTACCTTACTACGTGGTAGGTATCTTACCTACTTATAGTTTTTTTGTCTTGTATTCAGCCTGTTTAACCCCACTTCCTCGCTTATATGTATAATTTTGACAAAACTTTTTAAGTGATCAAAATGAGTAACAAAATAAAAGAAAACATAAGTATAAATACAAACATCAAAATTTCTCCGCTAAACATAGTTTTTACACCATAACCATGGTATAATAAGTAGTAATTCATAACCATGGTATAATAAGTAGTAATTCATTACCATGGTATAATAAGTAGTAATCATAACCGTGGTATAATAAGTAGTAATTCATACCATGGTATAATATGTAGTAATTCATTACCATAGTATAATAAGTAGTAATCCATTGCCATGGTATAATAAGTAGTAATTCATAACCATGGTATAATAAGTAGTAATTCATAACCATGGTATAATAAGTAGTAATTCATAACCATGGAATAATAAGTAGTAATTCATAACCATGGTATAATAAGTAGTAATTCATAACCATGGTATAATAAGTAGTAATTCATTACCATGGTATAATAAGTAGTAATTCATAACCATGGTATAATAAGTAGTTATTCATAACCATGGTATAATAAGTAGTAATTCATAACCATGGTATAATAAGTAGTAATTCATAACCATGGTATAATAAGTAGTAATTCATAACCATGGTATAATAAGTAGTAATTCATTATACCATGGTTTTTACAAATTAGAGGGTAAGGTGATTCCTATACGACTTACCACGCTAAATAGGGGGATAAAGTGCCTCCGTTGTCTAGTGGTCTGAGTCATGGGCTCCCGATCTGGAGGTCCTGGGTTCGATTCCCAGGGGGGGACATAGTTGATATTTGGTAATTTAACACTTATTTAGATTTACCCCAGTTTGTTTAGGTTAGGACAATGCAGGCTGAATTACGAAAAATCATGAAAAAGGATTCCGTGCTTTGGAGGGCACGTTAAGCCGTCGGTCCCGGTGGCTGTCTTTGATAGTGGTCATTACACAAACAATGTCAGGGACCTATTAGCTGTGATATTAGGCGGTTTAAAAACTTTGACAACAGGGTTCATCGGGTCGATCGACTCGAAACTCACACGACAAGAAGAAAAAGAACAGTATTTTAGTATTTTGTTCCTTTATTTTCTGGTTTAATTTAAATACCTATATCTTCCATGCTGGACTGGGAGCGATAGAAAAACATAGAATGCGTTCCAGCTGCCCTTCCTCCGGACTCCGGACTTGCTGTAGAAATCAGCAAAAGGGAATCGAGGGTTACGGTGTATTATGATTTAGGTGATGGGCTGACAACCTGTCACTATAGCGAAACACACTACTCTGTAGGCTATAGGTATGTATGTAATTTAAATAAATCATTCCCCATGTCTTGGAGTTTAAACAGCTGCTGTTTTAAATTCAAAATCCAGTATTATTTAGTTCATAAAGTCGATGATCGTCGACGCAAAAAGGTCGACACTCGAAATAGTTCTTGAATTAATTTTATTTTCGTTTGTCGATTTAATTTAAAACGCTATTGATTTATATTATTAAACGTTATTTTGCCAGCCAGAAAGTCGCTTTTGACTTCTTTCTTTTTGTATTCTAATTTAAACAAAAATATAATACAATCTGAAAATTAGTTTAGAAATAAGTTAGTCAAAAGGAAAGCGACACCATTGTTAATATTCACAAAACATTCAGCTATTCTCGTCAATAATTTACTGTTAATAATTTCGGCCAAACAATATTAAAGTAAACACCCGGCCATATTGCGACTTGTGACACAGTTGTAAAAAGCCATTATTGTAGGTAAATTGAGTTTTAATCTCATTCTTGCAAACGCACCCGAGTTTAACCTACTTCAGATTTGGGGAAGTAGTCCAGTCAATCTAGAAATGTTTGTGTGCGACGAGACACATGAATTGCACTTTTAAATAATGAGTAGAAAATATAAAATAGTCAATGAAAATGTTTTAAATAACAAATTAGAAAAATTCGAAGATTGGAAAAAAAAATGTCATCATCACCAGCCACAACAGTCCACTGCTGGACATGGGCCTCCCCAAAATTGGGGGTATATGCCATACTCACCACGCTTGGCAGGCGGGTTGGTGAACGCAGTAGAAGTTTTCCATTCACAGGGAACGCTGCTGCCCATTCTCTGGATTTATCCTTTAGTCGCCTTTTACGACACCCGCAGGAAGTGATAGGGTGATGCTATTCTAACCCGGCACCACACGGCTATGAAAAAATGGTCACAAAATATTAATTGTTAAAGTTTATGTATGTAGAACTCGGTTACGTAGTGGATAGGGCCGCTGCCTGCTGTGCTTCTGCGTTCAAATCCCACCACGTACCAATAGAAAAAGTTATAAGTTTGGAAAAGAAGGACAGACAAACACACATTCGCATTTATAATGTTAATAGTTATAGTGGTAAGCACGGTATATATTAATGTATGTTATTATGGCTTTCATAATATATTTTTTTGTTAATATGTTTTTGATTTTACGAAGCTATCTTTAATGTGACACATAAACTTAAATTTCCTGGACTGCATTTCGTTGGCGGGGCAAACGGGGCTAAGCGAAGTGGGGTGATACCAACCTTGGGGTAAGGTGCTATTTAAGCGCGTGGATTTAATGTTTGTTTTTGTTTTGATAAAGTGGTCTTTAAGAGTTAGAGTTGGCAGCACTTTGGTGTTACCGAGTTTCATAGATAAGAGAATGCAGTGTAATGAAGTTTCACTTTCTAACATTGTGAAATTAAATTGTGGCATGAATAGAACTATAATCAATCTGTTGATTATAATCATAACCTTCTTCTACCTTTTGTCGTGTGGGTTGTAGAGTCAACGGACGAACCGATGTACCTACCCTGATACTGACTTCATACTCTTCTCTACTACCGGTCGGGTTTATCGGGTCGATCCACTCAAAACCCACACGACGAGAAGAGAAGACTGCTTCTCTTCCCGGGCGTACTGTAAATCTGTAGGTAGAGCAATCTGTAGGTTTCAGTTCATTCAAACTGCTGACCCTGGGTCAATTTACATCGGGAAGCGACGCGACGCGGTGCGGCGTGAAGCTGCTTGAAGACGCATCTCGTTACACCACGAAGTGACAGGCTGCACCGCACGCATAGAAAATAAAGTTTAATATTGTAAGTTTGTAACATACTCTTGAAAAGTGCACACGGCGTTGCGTTGCTTCCCGGTGTGAAATGAACAGGAACAGGAATGCGCAATATTTTGCTGAAATGAACTACAAAATAATACTCTACTGATATGCATGCAGGCAAGATTTAGTGTGAAAACGTAGATAAGTACATGCATCATTTTTACTAATGTCGATTTGTTTGTCCAGGGCCAGAAATGTCTCCGGAAGTGCTCTTCAGACGAGGACTGCAAGAGCAAGAAGAAGAAATGCCTCTGCGATGGCGCGTGCGGCATGTCCTGCATCAAACCAGGTCAGTCTAATACTCTGACACCGGGGTTCATCGACACACGCCAAAAAGAAGAAGAATTATACCATATAGGTACCAGAGTCTTCTACGCTAAACCGCTGAACTTATTCTTTGGGTCACCGACTTAAAGGTGAAGTTGACCTCTAACTGGGTACGCCATCCTATCATATTAACGTAAATGTTATTTACCTAAATACAGCAACTAAAAGCCTCCCACATAAGTGATAGGTTTGAACTAGTGACAATGCCTTTTGGTGCCATAACTCTAAGTAACTGCCCTATCGTCAACCACGCCAAACCACCTGGGTCAATTTGTGTCCCCCTTAACCAGTCTCCGCTGATATAAAAATCACTCTTCTATCTGGATGACACATTGGCTACAATATCAAATCAAATCACATCATCCCCTGAGCTCTATATATAGGATATCGGTCAGTCGGTCTGTCTGTCCGTCGGTGATATTACCATAATATCACGATTCACAGGCGAGCGGACCAGCGCCCCTAACGGCTAGTGATGGGTGATGTGATGTGATGGGTATTGTGATTGTGGAACTATCGATAGAAATACCAGGAATGTCGATAGGCTGATTGAATAAATCTAAATTATTTTGTATGATGGTATAGATTGTTCGGACTAGGGTTTCTCTTCGAGAATTCTCGAAGCGGGAATTCCCGGGAAATTTTCCTCTACTCGAGACGGGAAAAAGTGTCGAGAAGTCGAGAAATCGAGAAATTTTATTTTTTCGTGTTTCTGAATATTGATCGGGCAGGTGCCATTGTCCTTTCCATACCCCTATCACTTCAGCCACCCGGTTCCTTTGCTTCCACTTTCCTTTATAGTCCTACACTACCCAGGGGTTGTCCTTGGGTGTACTTCTATAGTGCATACAGGGATAACCGCCGGCTAGTGTCACATTACTCATATTCAAGTTGTTTAAAAGGGCCTCTACGTGTTGGCTTTGGCCCCACGCACGCCTCCCAAAAGTCCGGGATAGTAAAACATACATAATAATAATAATAGATGTTCAATTCCATTAGTGATAAAGGCGTGATTTTATGTATCCAGTTACCATAACGAAAATTTATATTTAAGTTGTTTCAACATCGCACAACGATTTCCTACCTCCCAGAATAAATTCTTTTGTTTACGTTTTTTAACAATACAATACAACGGAGCAACACTTTGAGGACACAAATTCGTGTTGTTTGTAGTTTGTTTTTGTTTTATTTTAGAATCATCCGTTCCGGGAGCGAATTAATTCGCGAGGTGAAGTTTTTCAACTGCTGTAGTTAATACAAACCGGCGGTAGTTTAAAATGAATGGCTTGTAGTCACAACTCCAACTTCCGCTTCCGGAGTACGTTGTTAGTTCCAAATTCAAACTTGTTTTCTCGTATTAATTTACCTTAATTTAAAGTTTAACCACTTCCGTTAAGTCTCTGTCGTAAATGATAAAGGCAAAATACAGATATAACGGAATAGGTATTAGCAGCTTTCTTTAGCGGGAATACTGAAAGGGCCATTAAAAAAAAATCCAAACGATTTGGAACACAATCTTTCCGTCTCGCTCGCTCGCGTAATCGCAGTTTGACGATTTCCCCGTGAGATCATGATTTTTATTCATATCTACTGTATAAAGCAGGTGCTGCCTCCGTGGTCTAGCGGTCTGAGCCATGGGCTCACGACCCGGAGGTCCCGGGTTCGATTCCCAGCGGGAGACAATGACTTTGTGTTGTTGTTTCTAGTTTGGTTAGGACATTGCAGGCTGATCACCTGATTGTCCGAAAAGTAAGATGATCGATGCTGTCGGATGGGCATGTAAATAGTCGGTCCTGCGCCTGATTTTTCTCTCGTCGTGTCAGTCAATCTGCAGTGCACTTGTGTATAGCGCAAACACTTGGGCACTAAAAACTAGTCCTGCGCAGTTGGCCTATCTCTGGGAATTGGACGCCATCACCGAAAATCGGTGGGAGGAGTACTACTTATAAAGCAGGTTATATCTGTTAGTGATTATATTAGGATCATTTAATAATTTGAATCTTCGCGAAAATCCTGGGGATTTTGCGTAAACACGGATAATTAGACAATGGTAAAAAAGTAGTCAAATTATACAGGAAAAAGGATTTTTGAAAAAAAAAACTCGTCGTTCTAATAACATTTGATTGGCTAGATTTTTACTTACTGATTTAATCTTATTCTGATTGATTAAATAAAGTGCGCTTATGATTGACATTGAAAACGTCAACCAATCAGAGTAGATCTTGTTTGGGTGCGCTAACGGACCAATCAGCGTTCTTACTTTAGTTAAGGATATCAAATTTTAATAGAACGATGAGTTTTTTCGCAAAAATCCTGAATTTTTCCAGTAAAATTTGACTACTTTTTTACCATTGTCTAATTTAATTATCCGTGTTTTCGTAAAATCTTTACGATTTCCGCAAATCTTCCTACGACATTTAAAACAATTTGTGCGGTATTTTCGAAGAATCTTCCATACATAGAAACATATTTTTTTTACACAACATGGTATACAAAGACGCCATAGGCATATGCTACAATATACTACGAACACAGCCACGATGTAGCCAAATACTAAGCTTTCTATAAAAATAACATATAAATATAGTTTAATTGATTATTTAAAACGCATACAATGAAGTTTGTTCGTTCAATGTATTTTATTAAAATGTAAGTCGTACAAAAGGTGTTTCTTAATATAAAATATTAAAATATTCATAGCAGCGGTGCAGTTGCCGGTAACTGGGGGAAGATGTGGGGGGGGGGGGGGACGCTTATCTCTGGTTTATATAAACGTCGGGAAACCTAACACCCTGTATAATTTACACTGAATATTTATGAGTGCGATCAGATTCAGCGACAGACGACATGACGCCAGATAGATGATCAACGAGGAACTAATTTTTCGGTTACGTTATAATTTAAAACGTTAGATATTACCTATTAATAGCAGTCTCTATTCAGGACACCTTTGCTCATAAACAGGAAACTAGACTGTGATATTGTGATGTGATATGTGATCTACGAGCAATTCTGATAAAAAATTGACAAAATATTTATTTTGCAGCTCGAATTCGAAATGATGAAGGGTCATTTTAGAAAGAACTGAGTAGTCCTGCTTCCATGCTGGACTAGGAGTGATAGAAAAACGTAGAATGTGCCAGCTGCATCTCCTCCCGTGCATGCTGTAAAAATCAGCTAAGGGAATCGAGGGTTTCAGTGTATTGCAATTTAGGCGATGGGCTGACAACCTGTCACTATAGCAATATACATAATCATCATCTGTATTAGCCCTCTAAACTTGTCAGACGTGGCGGAACAACCTATGTTTAGGTCGTTTTTGCTCTGCCTACCCCATTAAGGATACAGGCGTGATTTTGTGTGTGTGTGTGTGTGTGTCCTGCGCCTAAATTTTTATACACTGAAATCATCGTTTCTCTCTACTACTGACTTCAACAATACGCCCGGAAAGAGAAGCAGCTGGAACATTCTATTTTTTCATAACTACTAGTCCAGTCATATTAAATCCCCAGAATCGCAATAACTTTTATAACTGCTCTTATGTCACCATTTCTCACCCCGTTTACTGCAGCGCCAGGTTTTATTAAAGCTAATTCTGAAATCCATTGCGAATATATTACAGAAAAAGCATTAAAAATAGCAAAACTTGCGCCCAAAAGCTTCGCAGTTGGAGAGATTACGACTTGCCTGCACTGCATGTATGTATACGGGGTGTGAGGAATGTCGATGTGGAGTTCTTAGAAAGCATTGTTTGTGTCATTTAAAACGTCGTTCGAAAGGTGTCGCTGGTCTCTGCTTTGCACCATTATCGCTTTAAACAATTATCTCTTCTCTTTCTATTAAGCGTGTTGGCTCAAATATTGTTAAGAAACTGTTTGTAGCTTTAGGAGATGGTCAAGATAGAAAAGCACTAATTTTTAACAATAAGTAGATTTATTTATGCAAGCACACACCATACACCATTGAGGTACGAATAGAAGAGCAAAGACATAAGAATATCTTAAAAAAAGTAATAATTAAAGAGTTTGCATAATACTTAAGTATTTACTGTTGGTTATAAGATACCAACAGAAACAACTCGACTTAGGATTCAACTTTATCGTACCTCATAAGAAAACAAACAATAACCTAACTAAGGGATCTCGCATCCAGATAGATAACTCTCATATTATTGCGAAGGCTGCAAATAATGAATAATAGTAAGAGGGTCACTAAATAATAGGGTAGTTTTATTAATAGTGAGTGATTGATCTTCCATACAAAACTGCGACGATGTGAAGAGTAATTAGTTACGAGCTAACGTTGCGGAACTGTTGTATCTTCAGCACAAATCATTCTTGCCACTTGTTGCCATACTAAAAACAAAAACACGTTGCTTAACAGGTCTGCTGTTAGAAACTTTTTAGGAATAAGCAGTGCCTGCAGCCTCTGTGTCTCAACTCCCTATGTATGTACTTGTTCCGTAAATGGTTCTGTGTGCAATAAACAGTTAATAAATAGGTAAATAAATCAAAAAATATTTCTATAAACGAATTATATTAATCTCGGCCACTAGTAAGACATCCTGTGTACACACACGCCGCCGCCCACTCAAAATCCACCCGAATGAAATACGGTTGCAAATGCGGCGCTGCGCTGGTATTCCCGAGCTCGCATGCTCTGCCTGCAGGCGCCATTTAAAATCATTATGTTTTTTCAGCATGTCGGATAAAATACGTGCTTTATACGGATTGCGTCTCATGTAAATAACCTCTAGGAATATACGTATTTACCAACGAATTCTGCCTATATGCAGCCTTTAATCAGTCCAGTAGTTTCTGTTTGTCTATTAATTTTTCTACAATTAAGTTAAAATTAAAATAGCAATTTTTAGCTCCTAATATATTGTTTATTGTTCATAATCATAACTTCGCATATAGGGAGTATTCTGTTCTGAGTATTTTTGATTCGTTGTATTTATTCGTTAAAGCAATAGCTTCACTGCGCTGAAAATAATTTTAGAGAGTTTATTTTTAACTTGTGAAAGTTTTCTCATTTGGAGTAATATTATCTTAAATTCCAGCGAAACGATATAAATACGTAAAGTTAATTTCCTGGAATTCAGGTGTAGAATGTAGTTTATTTTATTAGTTTTATAGTAGAGGAATTGAAACGAGCAGAAATAACAATTATTATAATCAATAAACGAGCTAAGGCCTTTCATGAATAATATTGTCTTAAATGTGTAAAGAAACCTTTGAAAAGTAAGCATTTGTTTGATTTTGCGACATGCATCTGGTAACCCGCATGGCGTACTCGTATCAAATCGCAAGCTCTCATTTTAAAAAGGGTGCTTTTGAGTGCGTGATCCCGGCATGTTTAATATAATAAACCCCGCGTGACAAACATGTCAATCTTGGTACAAAACAACCACTTGTTTGAGCATCTGTATCCTGCGGGGGACCGCATTCCCAAACTTTGTGAATGTTCAGTAACACGTGCTTGACAAAACTCTACACTGTTCCTTTTGTAAATTTTTGAGGTTTTTGAGAACAAAGCAGGCTGAATCATGTGTGACTAGCAAGTTAAACTATTACGTTAAAAAAAAGTGCAGTGCAGGATGGTGCACCAGAACCCACGAACCTTGTTACTTGCTTTAGCGGCTGTCTAATACCAACCTTGCCACAGGCATCTACAGCAGTTAAAGGATGTTAGCGTGTTAAACCACGACAATTCACACGAAACAAGAACATAAGACATAAATATGCACCGTTCGTTTTTTAAAATGCTCGGTGTAAAAGCATCTCTTTTAACGGGAAGGTTCCCGAGTCACCACACACTCAACGACATTGTCCGAAGAGCGCTGGTTTCAGCCAACATCCCGTCGGTCCTTGAGCCTCCAGGCCTCAGCCGAACTGATGGCAAAAGGCCTGATGGAATGACCCTGGTGCCATGGCAAAAAGGCAAGTGCTTACTATGGGATGCCACGTGCGTCAGCACCTTCGCTGCTTCGCACCTTGGTCGCACCACTAAACTAGCGGGCTCGGCTGCCGAGTTTGCGGCAGCCAAGAAACGCGAAAAGTATGCCGCACTAGCCACCAATTACTGTTTTGTACCGTTGGCAGTGGAAACCACCGGCTAGGCTGCTGGGGCAAAGATGCTAGGAAGTTCGTTCAGCAATGAACGGCCGCCGACTCAGGGAGAATAGTCAAGACCCCCGCTCCGAGTCGTTTCTGACTCCAAGGCTGTCGATCGCAATTCAACGCGGAAACGCGGCGAGTGTGATGAGCGAGCACCTTGTGTCGGGGGCGACACTGGGCGGGTTGTTTGAGTAGCTAGGGTCCTATTGGGCATCGTTGTATGGAGACCTGACCAATTTTGCGTCGAGCAATGCCACTTGGTATGGACGTTATATGGACCAAACTGAGCCTATTAAGCCCTGTTGCCACGCACGACTCCGCGTCAGAGGGGTGGGGCAGGGGCTCAAAGTACCAAACAACCGCGCTCGGAAAAAAAAAATCTGGTGACTACATTTGAGATACAAAGCCGAGTCTGGTGTCGTTTTCAGATAACTCAATGATGGCCGATTCATTGGGCATAACTTTTTTGTAGGTATTCATAGAGGAAAAATACGTAACGCCTAAAATTATGTATAACCAGTGTTAAAAATTTACAAACAGTCCCCTATATTTTCAGATTTTTATGTGGAAGATGATTTATAAAAAATAGTCAGTAAAAGCCCATTTAATACAGATTATAAAAACATAAACATCTAATATATTTTTATTAATATTAACATAGAAAAAAAATATTGAACGTACGTGCGGCCTATGTTGTGGCGCGGCAAACGAGTAGGTATCTACGATTAAGGACTGATTCGTGATAGATTTGCCGAATTCAAACGTCTGTATCTGTGAGCCAAAGCTTTATTTTCACATAAAAACTATTTAGTTTGTTAAATAACAATTTAAGAATTAATATATAATGACTTCGTCAACAGGTTTTCTTTTTCTCCCACTCTTGCCCCTATTTCTTCTGGATGCCCACCATCAATCGTGCGACAGAGTCATTACTGACTTTCTTGCTCACTGTGTTCCATTTTCTTAAGAAGTCTTGATGGTCTCTTCTGCAAGACGCCCTTAGCTAGAACCCAATATCTTTCGATATGACCGCACTGTGGAACATTGGGTGGGTGTTTGAGGCACGATTTGGATATCGTTTTGTTGGAGGAAATTGATGGTGTCCTTAGGATAGCGACACGTAGACAGATCTGGCCAAAATAAAGCCTAAGTATCATGTTTTCAAATAAAAGGTAACAGGCCTTTTCTTGAAACATTCATTAATATAATTTTCCTTGTTGATTGTTCCAGTTGTAAAAAATGCACGACTGCAATCACCACAGGGACAAATGCCTGCCATACCAGATGTTTGGAGACAAACTTCTCCATTCCAATCGTGGTTTCTAAATCCGAAACACTTCGTCCTTCTGAAATGGCATAATATTGATCACCAAGCAATGAGGAAAAATCTGCTTTAACATAGGTTTCGTCACGAACGAATGAAGTGAAAAATTTTTGTGCCTAGAAAGTCATACAGCTTTCGAGACCTAGTTTTTATTTTTGCTCTTTGTTTTTCCCAAGTTTTGGCACGATTTGCTTCTTCTTGGTCTTCATAGCGGCAAATTTCCTTAGCACGTCTTACCATGGACTGACTTGCAACGTTTTTTAGCAACATCGCGTTCCGACATCCTGCGGTTATAAAAAATCGTTTTAATGATTTTCCTATCGAGCCCAGGATCACGAGCACTACCACGTTTTATGTTTTGAAGCTTTTGAGCGATCGACAGGGTCTCAAAGTCTCATTTTAGAACCATATCAAATGTTCTTCTCAGAAGTTTTAGGTCTTTTGCGATGAAATTGTTCGGTCGCTAAGTATTTCCCATCCATTTAACAGCGATTTTCTCACGTTGTTCACGTAAATTCATTTTTCTGTCTTTTCATCGAATTTTACATACCTACTCAAATAGATTTATAATTTAGAAACATTAGTACTATCGATGCTGCAAACCAAGTCAAAAAAGGGTGGAAGACTTTAATGTGGCAGATTTTTGAATTTGGCAAATCTATTACGAATCAGGCCTTATTTCCATTTCACCCTATATTAAACACAAACAAACACGATCCCACTCATAGCCCCTCACTAGGATTCTCTGTATCGGGGTGCCATGGACATACACAGAAACATCCACAAAGAACACCCAGACCCAGAAACAGGCATTTAAATTCATCATTCAAATTTCTGCCCCGGCCGGGAATCGAACCCAGGACCCTCTGTGTAGCAGGCAGATACACTGCCAACTAGGCTGTGGGGGGCGTCAAAAACAACACCGTCAAAAAAAAAAAAATGTAAATCGACACATTCAAATTACATATTTATTGCATTTTTAGCTCTTTTCGCACTATGGCGCTGAACATGGTCGTACATAAGTATAATATATTTTTATTACATTATTAATAGGTAAAAAGTTAATTGTGTTGTTTATGTTTTTGTTATTATATTTAGAGAGCTTTAACAGAGTTTTTTCTTATCTTCAATATAAAATCTGAAAATAAAGGGATTTGTTTATATTTTTTTAAACTTGGAATGCACAATTGTAGCCATTTTTATTTTTTTCTATAGAAGCATACAAAAATTAGATGGCCAATAAATTTTTCGTCTTCGATATATCCGAAAACGACACCAAACTTGACTTTCTACCTCCATAACATCCACTAGATATTTTTTTTTTCAGGCGCCGGGATTTAGATATTTGAATACCGCAATAAGTTTTAATTTTTTTTTACATTACTATTAGGTAATAAGTTATTTGATGTTAATGTTTTTGTAATCTACATTTAAAGAGCCTTTAGTGAGTATTTTTTTTTTCACCATCTTCCATATAAAAATCTGAAAATGTTGGGGTTTGCTTATATTTTTTATACACTTGGAGTGCAGAGTTGTACGTATTTTTAATTTTTTTTCTATGAAAACATACAAAAATGAGATGGCTAATGAATTGGCCATCTTCGATTTATCAGAAAACGACACCAAACTTGACTTTATACCTCAATTACATCCACTAGATTTATTTTTCTAAACGCCGGGAGCTTGATATTTTAACCCCCTCCCCCTCCCCCCTGTCGCGGAGTCGAGGTTGGCAACAGGGCTTTTTCAGCTCAGTTTGACCTGTAGAATAGCCATGCCAAGTGGTAATGCTCGACGCAATTTTGGTCAACTTTTCCCAATAGGACCCTAACTAGAGTGACCCATCCCTAAATTATTGTAAATACTGTTTAATTTAGTTTTTAATTTGTTCTTATGTTGTTATTTTAACTGTATATTTATTTAAGTTTTGATCGATAAAAAAAATAACAAATAAAACATGACCGCATTTTACAATACAATACAATACAAATATACTTTATTGCACAAAAAACACAGAAATTACAAATTGATTACACAGAGAAGTAGTACAATTGGCGGCCTTATTGCTAAGGTAGCAATATCTTCCAGGCAACCAGGCAGTAGGAGACAGCGGAATAGAAAATATTTTAATATTACCTAAAAAAAAAATTAACATAGTATAGTCCCTTCAAAGGAATCTCTGCTGACGTCATCATCACACTGCATTCACAATGACGTCATCAACGTCCCGTCCCCCCCCCTCACGCACATGTGGGTTTTTAAAGCATTCGGACGCGTTTGACAGTCTTTTCAGTGCATTTTCCGAGAATTAGGAAAAACACGTAATTTTTTTTTTATAATGTCAGTATGTTCAGGTTTCTTAAATCTCTATATATGTAAATACAATGTGTACCTATTCCTTTAAATTATTTATTGTAAATACAATAGGTTCCTATTCATTTAATTTTCATAGATCTCAGTTCAATTTTATTTCTGTATCCGCAAAGTCCAGCTACTTCTAAAAAAATCTAAAGCAGCAATAAGGTATCCCCCCCAATGAAGTTCTAAATCTGTGTCCGAGCGAAGGCTGCGTGACCGCTCTCCTGACAATCCCCCCCCCCCCCAATCCCCACATCCCCCACGATTCCCCGCGATATAAAACATGCACGAGGGCACGGGACCTCTATTAAGGAATTGCCCCTTTTCCCACTTCATGACTGCGCCGCAGGAGTTAACTTCACTAAATTATTTATACGTTTAGTGAATGTGGCTTTCCGGCGTTTTCATTAAAGAGGAAATATATTTTTATGGGTTCCATATTTTGTAGGGTTTTTTAATCCGACTGTATAAAAAAATATAAAAAAATCGAAGAGACGGGAATTCATATTAAACTCTTTAATGCGATCTTCAGCGCTGAGTGAAACTCAATTTTATGAACTCTTTATCTGTACTCTTTTCACACTACATGCACAGCATAAAGATTAAAGATTTTTCATTCACCAAAGAAAATAGCTAGTTTAGACCATGAAACTGAACAACTTTCTTTATAGAACATGATAGAACATAATAGGTAAGTCGAAATCCAAAAAATAATTATATTTGGAGTATTCCCATACAGAAGGTGTCAACTCAGCTGTTCCAGTCATTCCCATACAGAAGGTGTCAACTCAGCTGTTCCAGTATTCCCATACAGAAGGTGTCAACTCAGCTGTTCCAGTATTCCCATACAGAAGGTGTCAACTCAGCTGTTCCAGTATTCCCATACAGAAGGTGTCAACTCAGCTGTTCCAGTATTCCCATACAGAAGGTGTCAACTCAGCTGTTCCAGTCATTTTGTATGAAAGCACTAAAATAATTTTTCCGCCAGCTGAGCTACAAAATCTATTTTTCAGAATAATAAACATACATATATATAATCACGCCTTTATCCCTAATGGGGTAGGCAGAGCGTAAACAACCTAAACATAGGTCGTTCCGTTACGTCTGACAAATTTTGAGGGTTATTCCAGATGGATCGGTATATTGCTTTAAGTTTGCCAGTGCCTTGGCGTATGCTGTTATACTGTCAAATTATGTTTTCAATAAATAATAAATAATAATAATTGCTAAAGTGACAGGTTGTCAGCCCATCGCCTAAAGTACAATACTGAAACCCTCGAACCCTTAACTGACTTTTACAGCATGCCCGGGAGGATATGCAGCTGGCGCATTCTATGTTTTTCTCTCACTCCCAGTCCAGCATGGAAGGATTAATAAAATTCAGTAAAATTCGTTGAACCTTTCTTACTGTTATTTTTTTTCAACTAAGCAACCAGAGACGCATGCGCGACATATTTCGACCAGTGTTCCATTGAGAGAGTTGTTGTTCAGATTTATGATTTAAACTACCTACCTAAGTAAGTAAGTAAGTGCGTAAGTAATTAAGTAAGTACCGTGTGGTGCCGGGTTAGAATAGCATCACCCCATAACTTCCTGCGGGTGTCGTAAAAGGCGACTAAGGGATAAATCCAGGGAATGGGCAGCAGCGTTCCCTGTTAATGGAAAACTTGTACTGCGCTCACCAACCCGCCTGCCAAGCGTGGTGAGTATGGCATATACCCCCAATGTTGGGGAGGCCCATATCCAGCAGTGGACTGTTGGGGCTGATGATGAACCTAAGTAAATATCGCGGTTTATTTACTTTTAAAATCTGTGCGTCACAATATGTACACAATAACTACTCGAGCGTGAATGATGAACAAACAAACATACAAACTCCCCGCAACATCATTTGCGACATCATTAGTAGGATTACCAATACTTTACTGCGGAGGGTCATCGCTCCAATCTGTTCTAAGTGTCGAAAGAATAGCCTCTCGAAGCTCGTGACCGTGAGAAGCTGACTCCGGGAATCCCCGAGCACTTAACACCCGGCTCGGGGGAGGTGAGCCGACTTTAACCGGATTATTTTTGAGCGAAATAGTAAATGCGCGCGGCACCTTTAGTGTCAAGTGGTGAAGAGTGCATAATGGAAGCCATTTTGAAATTAACAGGAGGAATTTAGTGGAGATGGAGACTGACGCCGGGCAGCGTTATAGCGTTATAGGCTTGGAAACATAATATCCGTAGTTGAGCTTTCTAAAGCTATTTTCTGTCAAGTTTTTTAACTACGTTCTACGTCGTAGTGCTACGTTTGATGTGCTACGGCGTAGCATTCTTAGCGGGTACTACGCCGTAGCTGCTCTATTGACTGTTCAAGATTGTGCTTTATTGTAATAAATTACTCTAGATGGAAGGAATATGATTGATACAGCTACCTTACTCTGAAACTCAATACTATTTAGTGAAATATGATGTCACGTCCCTCGCGGCAGGATCCTCGCTCTTATGAAACTCTTTGTCTAATTAATTATTATGAGTATTTTTACTATTTTGTGACAGACCAAATCTTCTTCTATTCGAAAATGCGAAGGTAAAACATTTTATAACACATTTGCTCGTAAAGGGTCTCTTATTACACCAATTTCAATATTTTATTGTATCTTATTACATACTTGTGCGTAATCGTAATGTAAAATGCACGAGTGCTGTAAAACACACGAGTTTTTTTTTAATTAGGTAAAACGCACGGTTTATCGAACGGTACTTTTTTGGATTATGCAAAAAATTTATCTTAGCACAACTCTACTCTAATTAAAAACAAAATGGCACCATGACCTCGACGTACATTGCGCGTCAAGTATCTTTCATATTGTATCTCGCAGCCCGTTTAGTGCAGCGCGTAATTCGTGTCATCGACGTGGATTCTCGTTTTGCATTAAATTTGTCGCCAATTACTGACTGCATTTTATAAACCGCGTAAAACTTATTCAAAAGAATAAAATGCAACCCAACAATTCGCGTTAAAAAGTGTGCAAACCGAGAATCCACGTCGATGACACGAATTACGCGTTGCACTAAACGCGCTGCGAGATACAATATGAAAGATACTTGACGCGCAATGTGTGCTACCGACACTTTGACAGTCATATACTAAGGATTATTGATGTCCACCTCGAAACAAATTACCCCCAAAATAACTTTCTAACACTTTTTAAACCTATTTGGGATCGAATTTCAATAAAATACGAAACACGTATTCCATTGATTCTGTTAAAGAATGTTTATGCAAAGTTTGAAGTATATTGGACCAAGGAATCACGTTGTCCCATACAAACTTTGTCCCCCTTTTTCACCCCTTTGGGGGTTGAATTTTGTCTGAAGAAATGTTAATTAGTACCGTGTATTTTATTTTAGCCTATCCTAACGCTTTCTAATTTCTACTTACTACTATTATTACTAGGGAGATTAAGAGCGAACTATATATCGCTTAGGTCAAATAAGTAATATTTTTATGATCTTGTTATTATTTTTGTTAATACTTCAAGTTTTTCAAACAAGATATATTATAACCCTGATTATATCTTGTTACCCTGCCTATTCGTTGACAAATATTTCATTTGTTCACTAAAAATAATACAACCGTTAGAACTCGCCGCCGAATTGAGACAGAGAAATACTCGAGAGAGGATAGAAACCACGATATTACGTTCGTAAGAATACCTACTTGAGAAGCGCCGAAAGAAAATATAAACCCTTATATTTTTGTTTTACGGATGTTAGTATGCGATCTCGCATCCGTAAGTCTTTATAAAAATAAGTTGACATTTTTTGTTATATCTCTACTATCTCTACAATAGACTTCGGGCTGGTGTTGGAAGATGCCACGATAGGCGGATGAGGTGGGGTTTCTCTAGCAATGACAAGTGTGACTGTGGCGCGGTGCAAACAATGGCCCATCTCCTGTCGTGCCCCAAAAGTCCCAGCTCATGAACACTCCAGGATCTGCAGGAGGCAAACGACAAAGCAGTCGCCGTTGCAAAATACTGGGCCAAACTGTTATAGTTTTACCAATCGACACGAAGAAGAAGAAGGAGCAGCTTGTCTATTCTATGGTTTTATTTTAATCACTCCCAGTGAATCATAAAGAATCTACCAGAATAACAATTCAGGAAATTTATAAGATTCTGGACCTCGGATAATCTTACAAGAAAATTCAATTTTTATCTTCAACTTCGTGAACTTTTTACTTTTTCATTGGAGTGCAGTTGAGTCGCGGGTCACGGGGTGCGGGGGGGGGGGGGTGCGGGGGGGTGCGGGGGGGGGGGGGGGGGGGGGGGGTGCGGGGGGTGCGGGGGGGGCGTCGGGGGGTCTGGCGAGTTGGCGAGTTAGTGAACTTTCCAGCCTTTGTAAATTTTAAACTGACTTCCGTCGAAGATTTTTCTGTTCTATTTAATAAATGTGCAGTTTTTTTGTGAGAGAAATAAGATAACACATAAACATGTAATGAATTTTCTTTTTGGCTCTGGTAATGCCCACTGAAAGTTTACCCAGACGAAACATTGCAGAATCACAAGGAAGCAAATTGTGACATCGTACCTACAAAATTAGCAACAACCTAGTTCCATAAATTCCTTTAAAAGTACTTGCAAAGTTTAAAACGAATCTGAAAGAAGCAGAGTCATAAAAAGAGTTGCAAACTGTTTTAAAGAATCCCCGTCGGTCCTGACTCCTGCCGCCCGCCGGCCGGGCGCCGGACGCCGGACGCCGGACGCCGGACGCCGGACGCCGGACGCCGGACGCCGGACGCCGGGCCTCGCTAACTTTGTGTGTGTCCTTTGTAAACACTCCGCGTTTTATTTTTCAATTTTCACCTCTCCCTTGCACTTTATTAGCACTTGTGTTCTGTTAGCACTTGTGTAGTTGTGTTTGCAACGTGTTAGCTGTATAACAACTACTAGAGTTTTAACTGAATTTGTGCTCGCTGATGAGTTTATCCCGGAGTCTTTTGGAGATTCAAGATGGCGTCAAAGTTTACTTTGTAATGTTGACGCTGGAAATTATTATAACTTTCTTTGAACAAGTTACACCAAAGTCCGTTGTACTATTTTATTTTTAACGAGTTAGCTCGTGACTTTTAAGAAGCTTTAAAGATTTTTATTAATGTTCAAGACTTTTTTTTTATTAATAACAAAAAATACTTACACAGCTTTACAGGCTACTTGGCTACCGCACATCATCTGCCGACTCATGACATTACATTTACATTATTCACAGATTTAAGATCATGGGAGTAACCCCATGGCACAGAATATGGCAGTTAAAAAGGTTGATTTCAAGATTATGCAACTTAGAATATTGTTCAAATCAGCGCTACGGCGTGGCGGTTACGTCCGTGGCCGCGTCAAAAATGTGCGCAAAACGCTCAAAAAAGTTAATTCCATAAAAACTAAGCGTTGGATTAAGAAAATTCTATGTACCAATTTTAGATTATCATAATACGGATAATTTCCCGAAGGTACCGTGAAAGCGCTTCTAATAGTTTAGAAGTAATATCAAATTTAGTGATAAAAACAGCTTTACTTTCAGATTTTTTTTAGCACACTTATTTATGAACTAGAATATTTTCAAATGTTGCAATTGTAGACCATGAATTAATTTCTTAGATCTATATTTTTTTAGAATTTTCCATTAATTCGTTTAGGAGAAATATCCTTTTTTAAAAACAACCGTTTGCTGGTAGGAATCACCTTAAGACTGATAGCGAATTAGAAATCAGAAATAATATCATGATGACACAAAACGTCCTAGACTCGTGAAGTGGAAGAAAATTGAAGAAGGAGAAGTAACATGGGGCAGTGGGACGATGTAATTGAATATAATATGGTGGAATTAATTAAAGAATATTCAGTTTTAATTAAAATTATTATATAAAGTATTACCAGTGCATGATAAAGTGAGTTTATTGATAGCAATGGAAGAGTATAGAAGTCTAAAACATCTGCTGAGCACTCATACCGCTAGATCTGTCAGTACGGGTAAAAACATTGTACCTAGAGACTAGAAGAGTTAACAATTATTATAGGCAGAAGACAAGGCTTTATTTAGTACCAAAAATATAAAATCAGCTTTCAATAGTAGAGAAAAATGTGTCCAAGTTATCATTCAAGAAAAATATAAAGGAAGCTTTCAATAGAAGAGAATAATGTGGGTGCGCTTCATTTTACATAAAAACAAAATATCTATTTTCACTTGTTATAACACTAATTTGACATAACGTTTACTTGATATAATACTTAGCTTTTATAATCCCATATTGTATAATGCTCATTTGTTATTATGTTACATTTACTACCTATAATATTCTTTCATATAACACTCATTTTATATAAAATCATTTGATCTAACTATATTTGAACTAATTTTAGAATCTATAATGAACTTTTGATATAATTTAATGCAAAACCGACTCGGGGCACCCCGACACGGATAGATTAGGTTTGAAGGAGTTCGAAGGAGAAGCCCAGTTCGCTTCAACGGTTAGGTTGCTAGTGATGCATGACTGCTTGCCTGCATGCTTGCATCCTTGCTTGTTTGAATGGTTGCTTGCTTGCTTGCATGCTAGCATGCATGCTTGCTTGCTTGCTTGCATGCTAGCTTCTTTGCTTGCCTGCATGCTTACATGACTGACTGCATGTTTTCTTGCTTGCCCATATGGGGTAAAAGGGTTCCTTTTTTTCTTTTGAGGTACGGAACCCTAGAATAGAATCCTACCTAGGTATAATATCTGTTCAGTTTTTCAGCATGCCCCATGTTACCACATCCACTGCTCGTCTCTCACTGCCTCACTCCACTCACCACCCCGGTCTCCAGTCATCGCGCCCGCGCCCTACTGACCTGCGCCGTGTAACTACGCGGGTACAGATAATATAATGTATAACGAAATAGGCTCGCGATGCAGACCTGCCTTCAAAAAAAAATTAGGTATGGGGTATGGCTCCACGTCTACGGTCTATTATTTGTAGGAACAAATAATAACTGTTACTTACTTTAACCTACATACAGTATACCTATAATATAATCATGCTACTATACCTGGTGCGGGATAGGCAGGGCTTTAAGAGCTTAAAAGTAGCTTCTATAAGCGTAAGACAACAAAATTTAGGCTCGCAATTAAGTGATGTCGCTCTCTCTGGAATAGAGTATTGAACAAGCTTACATCTTGCTATTTTACTATAATTGAGTTTGTTTTACTTTAGATATTATAAATGTATAATGTAGTCAAATCCTGTGGAATAACGAAGTATTCAGGGAAAATTAATTTAAATTATGAGAAATGAGAAATGTTTGTGACGACCGAAACTTCGCTCAAACATTTAGCACTGGAAATGAATTCATTATAACACGTACATATTAATACGCGCATTACGTTTAGCACTGGAAATGAATTCATTATAACACGTACATATTAATACGCGCATTACGTTTAGCACTGGAAATGAATTCATTATAACACGTACATATTAATACGCGCATTACGTTTAGCACTGGAAATGAATTCATTATAACACGTACATATTAATACGCGCATTACGTTTAGCACTGGAAATGAATTCATTATAACACGTACATATTAATACGCGCATTACGTTTAGCACTGGAAATGAATTCATTATAACACGTACATATTAATACGCGCATTACGTTTTTAATTCTGGAGAGAGAGATATATATAAATATAAATTAACATAGAATTTTACAGTTTTCGATCTTACCGGGCATACTGTAAAAACCTTTAAAGCAAGAGCAATGCCGGAGCCAATAAGTAAAAGATTGAGGTAATAGACAGTAGTGATTCCTACCGGCAAATGGTTGTTTTTAAAAGGATATTTCTCCTAAGTGAATCAATGGAACATTCTAAAAAAATATACATTATAAGAAATTAGTTCATGGTCTGCAGTTGCAACATTTGAGAAGTTCATAAATAAGTATGCTAAAAAAATCTGAAAGTAAAACTGTTTTATCAGTGATATTCCTTCTAAACTATTAGCAGCGCTTTCACGGTTCTTTCAGGAAATTATCCGTATTATAATCATCTAAAATTGGTACATAGCATTTTTAATCCGACGTTAAGTTTTTATGGAATTTGCTTTTTTGTGCGTTTTGCGCACATTTTTGTAGCGGCCACGGACGTAACCGCCTCGCCGTAGCGCGCGCTGATTTGAACGATACTCTAAGGCATTACGAGCGATGGTTGCATATCTCGATCCCAACATTCCCAACGAGAATGGCCGGGCCACCATCAATGGGGGATTTGGTAGAAAATATGCATCAACAAAATAATCATCGCGTTTAAATTTTTTATCGATTTTCGTCCACTCGTCGTGTGAATGTCAAGCGGCGCCGCTTTGTCCGTCTCAAGGCCTCGTCTGACCCTCGGAGGAGCCCCACTTGGAGCCCCACTTCCACTCGCCCTCCGCCGCGAACCTTTTCTTCGCTTTGATGAGTTCTCGAGAGGCGCTAACAAAACTCACTCACTCGGGTAGAAAAATGAAAGAAACGATTTTAATCATTTTCTTTGATTTTGTGTGTGGTTTGTGAAATTTTATTGTACCTATTATTTTAAGTTATTTCAATTATAATTGATTTACTCTTCAGTGGGTGGATGTGGAATGAAGACGATGATGAGGTCAACCAAATCAAAAACCTACCTTAACAAAATAATATTAGAAATAACAAAATCAAAAATTTCATCCGCCGACAGGATTTGAACACCTTAAAAAAATTTATTTTGCTTTATGTTTTTATATATCAAAATATAATAATAAAAAACAATTATTAATGAGAAGCGATGAAAATCCTTAAATTGACCATCCCAGAGTCCAGAGTTCTTGTTATATATGAGTATGACAAACGGACAATATACACTGAGAAAAATGACATTTTGGCGTAATCTTAAAATATCGTGATATCGGTGTAAAATAGGTGCGTTGTCATAAGAAAAGGAGATAATAGCTCAATATCATGCCATTTTTAAAACGTGTAAGATGTAATCAAATTATTTGGGTAATTAAGGTAATATTATGATGCTTATCACCTTAAAAACTGGTCACTTAAAATAATATTATTTTCTTCATACAACAACACTCAGTAATCGTAAATAAAACACTTTCTTACATTTTTGAATGATACTCATAATTTAGATTATATTTATAAAATACAATGAAAGTGTCACCGTATTTAATGCAGATTTCATATTTTATATGAAGACGTATCTCTTAAAATATACTGAAGTCACCATATTGTAGGTAATAGGGTAGAATACTATAATACGATTACTGAAAGTCATATTTAAGAGGACCTTCATCAACTTTTGTATGATTCCTACAAATTTACGATGACACTAATCAACTTTCTGAGATTTCCTACTACATTAGTATTTCTTTTAACTTCCCTGAGGCGGGATGGTAAATGAGAATATTATAATCATAGAGATTCTTCCATGCTGGACTGGAAGTGATAGAAAAACATAGAATGTGCCAGCTGCATCTCCTGCCGGGCATGCTGTAAAAATCAGCTAAGGGATTCGAGGGTTTCAGTATTCTAATTTAGGCGATGGGCTGACAACCTGTCACTATAGCAATATACAGATCTATCTGGAATAACCCTCAAAACTTGTCAAACGTGGCGGAACGACCTTTGATTAGGTCGATTACGCTCTGCCTACCCCATTAGGGAAAAAGGCGTGAATATATGTATATGTATGTATGTATGTAGAGATATACAATTTATTTTAAAAAGATTTTGTTGCTTATAGTGTTCATACTTACAATAAAAACATAACAGAATTCTAATTTAAAGTTCTGAGCTCGCAGTGCGCCTATTTGAAAACATAAATCAAAAGAATAATTTCATATCTTACATGAATGGAAATAGCGTGGGATTACTGCTTATTGTTTACTTGAAACTGTAGTGTAGTAGGAGGAATTAATTACAAGGAAAGGAAGGTTAGTGTAGTGAAGCGTTCACACTTTGACGGAAGCAGTAGGCCCAACTGACAGGATATACCTATCTACTCTAATTAGATGATGCGCTATTTATAAATTAAATTCCTACGTCATTAGGTTGATGAATTATGTATATTTGGCCATACTCGAGCTTCTGATTACGCACAAATAATCCGAGAGATGTCGCTGTTAGTATCTGAAACGCGGTATCGTTGTGTTCACGGCGTTATCATAAGTAAGCCGGAGCGGTTGGTATCGGTAACTCTGGTTTCCCTTCAAAACGTATAAAATAATGGGTCATAACCCAAAATAAGAGGAAATAATATTATTTGGTATGACACCACCGAAGATGTGAGGACGTCGTCACTAAATAGTAGAAAAAATAATAGGTCATAACCCAAAATAAGAGGAAATAATAATATTTGGTATGATACCACAGGAGATGTGATGACGTCGTCACGAAATAGTAGGAAAAATAATATCATAACCCAAAATAAGAGGAAATATTAATAGTTTGGTAGGACATCAATGGAGACGTGAGCACGTCATCACAAAATTGTAGGAAAAATAATAGGTCATAAACACGAGATATGAGGAAATGGAACATAAACAGTAGGAACATAATTAAGTAATGCATACTCATCCCACTAAATCCATGATGATATGTCCTCTTATATGCCGTTATCATCAGCAACAGTATTATCATCCTTATTTTTGGTGATGTCAGTATGCTCCCTACTTTACGTGAATTCATCATGTTTTAAGCTGAATTCACGTCATCTATCATTATCAGTTTTTTCAGTGTAGTCAGTCGTCTAATCGCACCCCGGGGAAGTCCCCGTACAAATGACTACGTTTCATTTTATGCAGAGCGAAATTTATTTTTTCCATTCTTCTCCGTCACAGACGCAGCTTTAATTAATTTTTTTTTTAGCAAATTTAATCTAACAAGAATGGAACGTAATCAGGTGTTGGAAGAAAGAGCTGGATGGGTAAAATTATATTTCAAACAAGGTTTCGTCAAAGAAAATATAAAGAAAAAGCACTCCCCCCCCGATTTGAAATGTTACCTCACCTCACCTCGTCTCCCCCGCGCCAAAGGGTAGGTACGCGAAATGACTCAATTGAAAGGTTGCCAACGTATTTGTGTTGGTTAGATGATTGTATAAGAGCGGTTAAATGTGCATCGGCCACATTTTTGGTATATTATTTTAGTCTTAGGAGAATAGAAACTATATTTTTCAGTCAAAAAAAGTCAGTTGTGCCGCACTCATTAATTATTTGTGGTTGTGCTGTCTGCACTAGGTATACGTACAAAACTGAGTTTTCAATATTCAATTCAAATAGGTACTTACTGTAGGTTTTTGTTAGTTAATATTATGTTCCTTATTCTGAAAGTGTGTTAAATTATAAGATTAACTACAGTTTGATAAATAAACCACTTACAACTTCATATGTCTAGTCTACTAGTTTTTGAGATAAGACATTTTATAAATTGGTATGATGTATGATTTTTTAACTGCCTCCGTGGTCTAGTGGTCTGAGCCAAAATAAATAAAGAAATGTTATTGTTGTGGCTGTACAGCCCGGTTAGATGGTGTAATAGGTATCCCTTAACGTTGTAACATCAGTTAGATGGTGTAATAGGTATCCCTTAACGTTGTAACATCAGTTAGATGGTGTAATAGGTATCCCTTAACGTTGTAACATCAGTTAGATGGTGTAATAGGTATCCCTTAACGTTGTAACATCAGTTAGATGGTGTAATAGGTATCCCTTAACGTTGTAACATCAGTTAGATGGTGTAATAGGTATCCCTTAACGTTGTAACATCGTTTTTTTGTTTCATGAAATTAAGTGAGGCGAGAGACTTACAAGGATAAACTGCTACTCATCTCGTGGCTAATGGATATTAATTTTGTATGCGCCGACAGCCCTAGCACACATACAAACCTGTACGAACACGTTGTTGCGCATGTAGTAAACAATCCGGTTCAAATGTATGAAATGCATTATCTGTGGTTTCGTCCTAAAATTGCGAAAAATAATTAGCGTTTTTTTAAGGATATCGGTCGAAATATGAAGATTTAAATAAGACAAAATGTTGAGTTTCTACTGCCATTCTTTCTGGTATAAGTCGAGTCTAAATCTGTTTTATGTGTTTATTCAGTGGTTTCCCAACCCTGTGCGGTTACCAGTAAGTTCCCTGGATGCGTCCCTCCCTGCCCTGCGCAAATAACCCCTTTGTTTGATCTTAATTAGTTATTTCGTTTCTTTGACGGAGAATGCTTCGAGTGATATTTAAGTATCTTTTAAACAAATGATTAAAGTGTTGTCATATCATCAATCAAACCTCTTACAACAAAGTTATCGCAAAAGCAATTACTCTTGAATAATTATTTACCACTGCTATGAAATATCGTGGGGATAAAGGCGTGATTTTATAGAATGTATGTATGTATGAAATATCTATCAGGCGCTCGAAATGAAATTTACGGAGCTTTGTTGCTATAATTTGTCGTCAGACGTCAGCAATCTTTGTATCTACCTGTTATAATGCGGGCTTGATATCAGAGTCCAATTCCATGAGTTCTATGTGAGTAGGGTTTTGATACATAGATATAAAATGGCTTCTGTTACTATTATACGTTAACGAGTATATTACTGTTTGTTTCAGACCGCGAGTGCCCTGAACTCGAGCAGCCGGAGATCGGCAAGGTGCTGCTTACCGGCAGGCTGTTCGGCGACAAGTGAGTAGCTACGACTACGACTATAAATTATCTACCTACTCGATGATAAACATGAAGAAAAAGAAGACATGATACACATTGAACTTATTTATAAACACCAAATCTATTCAAAGCCCTATATTAGAAACAATTAGAGATTTGTAGAGCCGATATACCAATACACATCCCATCAGAAAATTTCTATATAAATTCGCCTCCCAAAAGTACTGATTAAAGTGTAAGCTAAACACAGTTAATGACAAAAACCAACACTTCCTCGGAGGGCACGTCAAGCCGCTGTGCGCTGTGGACAGTTCTCTAACCACAACATTTACAGTGACACTTACATTACACGAGCACTCCCCATCCTCACCACGGCGACGCGCCACGAGGGCTAATTAGCACCACGGCCCCGATGACGACGCGGCGGGTTAATGAAGCCGTATGCTCAACGACCAAAAGAACACGACAAAGAAATTGAAACAACTTCATTCCTGGAAATAAATAACTTTGTAAAAATTATTTGGACTTTTACGAGGCGTTTAATAACAGTACATGTACTGTTGTTTTTTTTTTTGCGATGAAGGTAATGTGAAGGTGTCAGAAGCTTATCCTTGACACAACTACAAAGTCACAGAATAATTTGTGATTGGTGCTAAACTGCGATAATAAAGGTAGCCGTAATCTAGGCGTTCCTTTGCAGAGTGGAATCTTTCAGCTTAATAATCCATCCCAGTTCCTGGAATGAATTGTTAAGAGGTATATCCCATTCCTCCCCAACACCCCAACTAAATATTACTTTATTGAACGGTACAAAGCCTGATGAAGCCTCACGCTCACGCCTTTAGCAGCCTTTGTCTAAGCCACTAGCTAAATAACTGAACAATGTTGATAATGAAGATAGCTGCAGTCTCTAAGAGAGCGGCCTCGAGTAAGTTCGTACGGTGAAGTTTTACAGCGGTTCGTAAGATTAGATCAGGATTAGATCAACTTAATTTCAAAAGATGCAAAATAATGTGGGGAGATGCAATTTAATCTCCAACATCACTAAAACAATTTTACTGTACCTACAGGTACTACCTTCTAACTAAATAACAAAACAAAGTATAATTATTTTAGATCCTTTGTCTGTTGGTGAGGCAAATGTCTTTGAAGATGTCCGGAAATTAAAACACTGTATTATTATTGCTTATTTATTTATACATTGTAACATTACAGAAACAGAAATTGGCGTTACAAAGATACATACAATGGAAACAAACAATTCATCAAAAGAAATTTAAGTAACATACATAATAAAAAACGCCCTTGTAGAAATAGTGTAGGGTACATAAATGGATAGTACCCATGCTGGAGTACAGGCACCGTAGGAACCGCTTTTGTTACCGTAGCGTAACATGCGCCCCATTCCAGCTGCAATTTATTGTATTTATGATACATACATACATATAATCAATCACGCCTTTATCCCTAATGAGGTAGGCAGACTATGATGGAAGTATAAAATAAAAGGTACATAAATAACCTTTTTTGTGTTCTGTCATGTACGACCCAATGAATATTAGTGTAATAAATTTCTCATTTTTAATGATGTTTTTTTGTATCAACAGGGCGGTGTACTCGTGTCCTCACGGGTACCACGTGGTGGGTTTGCAGAGCCGCTCCTGCCAGGCTGACGGCAAGTGGGCGGGACAGCCACCTGCCTGCAAGGAAAACAGTAAGTCAAGCACAAGTGTTCCTTTAAGGACCTTTTCTATTAGGGGGGAGGGGGGGGGAGATATTTTCAATTTGTTACATTAGGAATTGCTTCTATCTATTTGCATTTTGACTTCTATGATATTCATAATAGATAGGGATAATTAATCAAATTTTCCTCCCAGTTTACTGCCTGCAGCCGCCCAGCATCGAGCACGCGCGTCACTCAGCTCTCCCTGAACAAGGCACCTTCGACCTAGACGCGACGGTGCAGTACAATTGCCACACCGGCTACGTGACCAATGGCTTCCCGCGCGCCAAGTGCCTCGCCATCGACGGACAGGCCTCCTGGTATGGCCCGGACATCAGCTGCGAACGTAAGTACAGTTACATATAGGACAGAATGAGTCCCGTTTTTAGTCATAGCAGTGCACTGCTGGACATGGACCTTCTCCAGTTAGGGGCTCACCAAACTTGGCAAATGATTCATGCGCAATCTGGTGAGCGCAAAAAAAAATTTTAATTAACAGGAAACGCATAAGCACATTCACTGTATTCGCCTTTTACTACACTTGCGGGTAGATATGAGGTGAAATGGAAATGTAAGTAATACCAGTGCCATCCCATGACTCTTGTGTTGTGTCGGAGTCCCTCAGTAACTTCCGGTTGTCCCTCCAGCGCGGTCGTGCGGCGAGCCGGGCGACGTGCCTCACGGCTGGGTGACGGCGGACTGCCACACGTACGGGTGCCGCGCGGTGGTGCAGTGCGGCCAGGGCTTCGAGCTCGTTGGCAAGGCGGAGCGCTACTGCCAGGCTGACGGAGCCTGGGCGCCCAAAGAGCTCCCTACCTGTGTCCGTGAGTATACCACACTATTATTCGACGGGCGGTGGCCAGGCTGTCGATTCAAGACCAATGACTAAGTCTAATGATTAGATATCAAATATAAATAAAAGATAGATCGTAACGTTTTCTAAATTACATTTTTTTTGTGCCGCAGTTTCAGTTGGGTCTTAAAGAGTTTTCCCGTGGGAAAGTAGCCTATATTACTCAAGGTAAACGTAGCTTTCTAAATATGAAAAAGTTCTTCATTTTTGAGTGTACTCATTACATACATACAAAAATACAAATCTTTCTTCTTTATAATAATTGAAACTTTATACAAGAGTATTTATAATTTTAAGTTCGTATTATCCAGTGACTATGAATCTCGTTGAAGCTGAAGTGACGACAGCATCATAAAGAGCGAAGGAGAATATTGTTTGAAACAGCTATTTTATGAATAGTAGTGTGCGCGAGGATAAAATGGTCTGTAACGGATGATATTGTCAGAAAGAACCGGACAGATTTTTATTTAGGGTTTCCTAAAATACCCTTTTGGTTATATTTTGTGTGATATATTATGAGTTATGACAGTGTCTTTTTCGAAATTATTGCTGGGATCGGCTCCGGGCCAATAACTAAAACGATAAATCCATTTGATAAAGAAATATCATGTTCTGTGCCTCTATTTGTGCTCAAGATATTCTATTTGAAGTTATACTTCTTTAGGAGCGTTATGAAAAATTGTTGAGAGTGAAATTTTACGATGCGCGCGCATCTGTAACACAAAAAGTTAACAGTATGAAGTTAGCAGCAAGTCTTGCGCGCACATGAGGTTGAAGTTAGCCACAAAATAGACATAAAAATGTCAGAGAAGTATAACTTCTCACGCGCGTACATACCTAAGTAGGTACATGCTCAAATTTTTTCTGAAGGAACATTAATTTGAAATGAAAACAAAAATATATTGAATAAAATATATAGAATGGGTCATTGATAGAACACTAATTATTTTGATAATGAGATATTTATTTACTGAATAATTGACATTAATTTCAAAATAATTGAATTTTCGTAAGAATCGGAGTGTGTTGTGCACCATGTAGGGTAGGTAATGTGTTGGCAACAAAGGACAATGGCGATTTTTTATGAAACTCACGGAGCGAGGATAAATCATGTTACCAGCCAACGCGAGAGAATTGATATTTACGAGGAAATGGCCACCCGAGATAATGGAATGGGATAAAAAAAACCAACGACTGTTTCCATGTTTAATTTTTAGGGTTCAGTACCCAAAGGGTAAAAAACGGGACCCTACTACTGACACTTCGCTGTCCGGTCGGTCTCTGTCTGACTGTCAGTCCGTCCGTCGGTCACCAGGCTGTATCTCATGAACCGTGATAGCTAGAGAGTTGAAATTTTCGCAGATTATGGTATTCCTGTTTCCGCTATAACAAAAAATACTAAAACCAGAATTAAATAAATATTTAAGGGGGGCTCCCATACAACAAACGTGATTTCCTTTCTGTCACCGCAGGCTGTATCTCATGAACCGTGCTAGCTAAACAGTTGATATTTTCAACGATGATGCATTTTTGATGCCGCTATTACTACAAATACTAAAAACAGAATAAAATAAATATTTAAAGGGGGTTCCCATACAACAATCGTGATTTTTTGTCTGTCACCAGGCTGTATCTCATGAACCGTGATAGCTAGACAGTTTTAATTTTCAATAGTGATGTATTTCTGTTGCTGCTTTAACAAAAAATACTAAAAATAGAATTAAATAAATATTTAAGGGGCTCCTATACAATAAACGTGTTTTTTTGCCGTTTCTGGCCGATATTAAAAACGGCAACAGGTACACGCTTGAAATATTCACAGAATATTGAGTTGTATAATTACTTTATTATTTTATTATTATTATTTATGAGCCTGTGGAGTCCCACTGCAATAAATAATTAAATTTAAATAAAATAAACATTTAAAGGGGGCTCCCAGCTCCCATACAAATCGTGATTTCTTTGCCGATTTTTTGCTTGATTACCCGGATAAAAGGATATTAATAACGGTAACTGATAACAAAAGGTTAAAATATAGTGTCTAATATTGTATAATTATTATGGTATGGAACCCTTCGTGAGCGAGTCTGAATCACACTTGGCCGATTTTTATTTTGCATTTTTTTTTGCGAATTTTCCGTTCTCCGTCTTCTATAGATTGGGTCGTGAAACTAGGCATTTTTTCTCTAGTTATAGTAACTACTTTTCCGTAGACATCTGTATTCTGTAGGCTTGGCTGGCTTTCAAAATGTAAACTTGAGAAGCCAACCAAACAGTTCCAAACTAGTTGCTTTTAGTTTTCATATCGACCGATTCGTGTAAAATTTATGAATAAAATGAAATTAGCGTTTAATATAATAGAGCGACCAAAAGCTGATCTAAAAATGCGGTTATTTAACATCGACTTGTTTGCATGGCTGATATTAGTCAAATAACCAATTTCATGATTTTGAAAATCTTCAATATATTTGTATGTTGATCTGTTTACATTTTAAACGTTACGATTTCACATATTGAATTTTACAATTGTTTTGTCCATGGTCAGGCTCGCCACGCCGCCGCCCTGTGAACATTGTTTTGACTCTTGCGTTGTTCTGGCATTGCTTCGTGACAATGTAGTTGCCGGTATCGGTGTCGTCTCATCTGGAATGTGCATGGTTTCAATATTCAAACGATCACTGTCTCGCGTGTGGCCTCTTTACGGTTCTCTAAACAAAAACTGCCGCCGGACACTCGTGGTAGGCGCACCGCACCGAACCATCATTTTCATTTTTGAAAAGATTATTTTCAACTTTTTCTTAAGTGACATCACCGATATCAAATTTTAGAATTCATAAATAAATACAAATTAAATGGACGTATTTTTGCAGACGGAAAAAAAATCTGCTTACTTCAAAAATACAGTAAAACGGATACCAGCCCTCGTAGCATGCAGCCGCGATAAGGCCGCGATAGCCGCTTTATCACACATTTTATCACATCTATCTGTCAAATTGTATGGGAGTTTGACAGATAGATGCGATATATAAGTTATCGCACGGTGGCATGCTACAGGGGCAGGATGGATACAAATGAAATGGAGAATACAGATATTTATCTGTCGTTGATATAAATTTAATGAATTTCTATAAAATACTTGAAGTGACAGTGTTAACTTGTTTTCTGAAGCATCATGTTTTCTAAGTTTGTGTAACTTACGGCTGACATACCTATACAATGTAATTTTTTTTAAATGTTGTTACAATTCCGTCTACCACGAGTGTTTGACGTCAGTCCAACCGGATCTAGCTGGCATGGCGCTTCTCTCCTGGCGATTATCATGGCTATCATTTGAGCAATATCATTGTCATGATGCAATAGAAATGTGAATATCCCACTTTATCGATCTATAACGCAACTTTACCGCAGTGCCAATTATTTTTTTCATCGTTGAATATAATTTACAGTTCTTTTAGCGTAGATATTTTCAAAATAATATTATTTCAAATAACGTCAGAAAGTGGGATTTTCATTTGAAATTAATTGTGAAAATTGCTAAATTTAAATTGATTTTTTCTCCTTTTCTGCCGCCTCCAGAGGAGAAGGGGACAGTTTGAGCGATTAGTCGATCATAGAACACGTTATTACTACATAATTTTACAATAGAATTGTTGTTCTATTCAAATTCTAATGAAACTAGAATTTCTTCGTCGTGATATAGACAAATTTTCTATATGGCCATGATAAAGTAATACTTCTGCCTATAACGTTAGATGAATATATATGTATAGTAAGAGTTCGCAATTGTTTTGAACGCGCGAATGTAAAAAATCTTGAACAAACAGAAAATAAGTTAGACATTGTTGTAGTTTACAGTTACAATTTGACAGTCAAACCTCGTACCTCGGATATCACGTTAGCAAACAAAGCGATTGCGAAATATAAGTGTATGTAGAAGATTTTATAAATAAAGAATTATAAAGGAAACCTAAGATTGAATTAAATCTTCAGATTTCAAAGTAGCTTCTTAATTACAAGATTTACTTCAATCTCGAGTCAGTTTTTTGATTCCTAAAAGCTTTAACTCGACGTCGAACGTGCAAGAATTTATTGTGGAGGATTCTTAATTCTGTCTTATAATTAATATGTAGTGAACAATAAAACTAAAACTGAAAACGCTGTTTCATTTTGCATGTCAAGCTTTTTATGTTTCTGCATGGTTTTGAGCGTGAAAATGCGCCTCTTTGTGTTTATATTTTTCTACTCGAAAATATACTTAACCCTTTCTGAACACCCTTGAATCTGTCAAGATTGTGAGGATAAGACTACTACTTACATTTATTACTAAAAATTACTTTCCAAATTCAAATCAAATACATAGGTACTAATAAGCTTAAACTTCAGTTTGTAAAGTAGAATTCAAAAAAAAAATTCATCTCTCACATTAAAATCTAGGATTTGTCAAAGTGCAATCTATCGTCCGTTAACGGAACTAAAGCGACGCGTGTCGCCATGTAGTGGTTACGCAGGTGCAGTGTCCGCCGCCTGAAGCGCCGCGCCACGGCAAGGCGGTGTACACATCCTGTGCGTACAACTCCGTCGTGTCGTACGAGTGTAAATACGGCTACCGGCTCGTCGGCGACGCCACCCGCCGCTGCGGCGCTGACAAGAAGTGGTCCGGCACACAACCCGCCTGCAAGGGTAAGCTCAACCTCATTTAAAAACTTTTTGAATCACAGATACTTCAATAACAGATGATTCTCTTCACACTGTAGAAATCAACTGCGGCCACCCCGGCCAGCTGTGGAACGGTTGGCTGGAGAACATATCCTCGGGAACAGGGTTGGGAGCATCGATCATCTTCCGTTGTCAAGATGGCATGAAGATGGAAGGCAACGGGTCGGCCATCTGCCAAAGCGACGGCACTTGGAGTCATCCGTTACCTCAATGTTTAGGTAAAACATGTACCTACTTAAGCAGTAGGTAGCTTTGCAATTTGATATATTGGTATAAAAAAACAATAAGTAAAATGTATTAAGCCCATATTTTGTTAATGTTTTTCAGCTCCATGTGTGGTCCCACATGTGTCTCAAGGGCGGGTGGTTTTGGTAGAGAACGTCACTGGTGGTGGCAACGAGACCAACGAAGGCAACACACAAATAGTCGGCAGCTCCTCCATGGTGCAACATGGTAAATTTTACAAACATTATGTACGAGTATATGGACAACATCAACAAATTATGTCATGAACCAATTTTTGTAACAGGTGAAGTAATAATAGTAGACTGTGAAAAGAATTACGAGTTTCCGTCCACGAATGCAGCTGTGACCTGCAACAACGGCACATGGACTCAAATACCGAGATGTCAACCAGCTAGGTAAGAAAAGCCCAATATACAACATCCTATTATTCTGCCGCACAGTCTTAAAACACGAGTAAGTGCGATTTGCTAGTTCGCTGCAAATCGCAATTTAAGTTTTTATTCTTATTTTTTGGTTGCGCTCTTATTTTTAACATTTAGAAAAGATAATATAAAGAAATTCTGGTAGAAAAAATTAAGCAGATTATGATTTTAATACTAAATAGATGATTTTTTCACATTTAAGGGATAATTAGACGTAAAAACAATATAAATTACTGAAACAATCATAATAAATATCAAATATCTTACCATAAACGCAGTGAGTGCTGTTACTTACTGTATTTATACGTAGAAAGAGCCAATACTGCTCTACAGTGAGATAACTTACTGTATTTATAGTTAATAATGGCGATAGTGTTCTTACTGTATTTATACTAAGGATTTTTTAGAAGAGTAATTTCTCAGGTATAAATATTAGGTATTTGTTGTTTGATTATCTAAATTCGTCTTAGATTCTCCTTATTTACTTTACAGTGTGATCACTCACTGTGTTATTGATATGCATATGCGACTTATAAACATACTGCATTTATGGCAGATTACGGCAATTTTTTTTTGTTTCTAGAGTAGATAGCAAAAAACGGGTTTTTGATTTGAGAAGATAAAAATTTTGCGATTCCAGAAATATAATAATCCGAAAATTGAAAAAATGCACTTACTGTGTTTTAAAATTGTGCGGCAGTATTGATCACATACATAATAATTACTGTAATTAAACTACAGCGAGGTTCCTAAATGAGGAACTTTGTCCTAAAGTAAATTAAAATTTCAGATGTAAAAAGATGCCAAGAAATCCACGAAACGGGATGGTTATAGCGCCAAAGACGGAACATGGAATGAAAGCGAGATTTCGTTGCAAAGACGGATTCGAGTTGAAAGGCAATCCTATCGTAGTGTGTTCTTTTGGCAACTGGACTGGTGAAACTGCGCGCTGCGAGGAAGGTACTATAATTTGCACAAAATTATAAAAAATACTAATGACACATACTCAATAGTAGTAATAAACGCGGTCTTTCTTATAACGATACTTGACGATACCAAGTAGGTAAGTGAGAGACCGCGTTTATTACTACTATTAAATACTCATGTCTTCATCAAAAAATATTAATCCTACATGTCGATTAAAACCTTATTATAATAAAGTGATTGGTATTTTTCAGTATTCTGCCCCTTCCCTGGGTACGTTGAAAATGGAAAAGTTCTATTGGTTGGCAATATGGGGCTATACGATTATCGCCCTTATGTCAAAAAGGTATGTCAAGTAGCTAGCCAAAGTTTATGACGAAAGGAATGGTAACACCATCATCATCTATTAATCTTGTTCCAGGTAGTCAATAATAAGCAGATAATGTACGAGTGTGATAAGGGCTACGTCCTGAATGAAGGTCCGCCAGGTGCCACCTGCGTTGGAGGTCATTGGAGCCCTAGAGAACTACCAATGTAAGAAATAAATCTCTATAATAATAATAATAATCATTTTATTTCAGGCAATATTTACATTAGTAGATGTTAAATAATGTAAACAGAGGCCCATAGATACATACCTTACAGACTAACATACATATTATAAATTACAACAATTTTATTTATATAATGACTATATTTTTATTGTTTCAGATGCACTCTGTACCAACACCCACGAATTCGCTGGAGCCGTCGACGTCGGTCCATCCCAGAACCAGAGATCCGGCACAGACGCTCTGCTTACCTCCGTCAGTACTACAACAGTCTCCGGCGCCAAACAGACCCAACTCAGCAAGCTGTTGATCAACTGTTCGATAAATATAATCACAATACAGACAAACCTACTCTCAGGCATGCCAATTTCAAAATGATGAAAAAGCTCGATACCGATGTAGAAGAAGAAATTCACAGTGATAATGTAGAACTTTCCGATAAAGAAAACTTTCCTACTGCTGTATATACGGTCTATAATGTTCACGGAGAACCTATAGGGCACAGGTTTTATTCTTATCAACCGGCATACGAACCTGAAGAAGAAGATTTGGTCGGTCATCACGAGGAAATCGCAGAATATGAAGATTCTAGTGAATTAGATGAGCCACCAGGTGTAACTGTTCTAAAAGGTGGCTTATTCCCCGAACACGATATAAAAGCTAACAAAGCTGACAACATAAATAAATTAAAGCATGAATATTTTGAGAGGTACGTCGACAAGAGAAGAAAACGTTTCTCCAATAAAAGTGATGAAAAAAAGACAGAAATAGATGTAGATCTAGAAGGAGAAAGTAGTAAATTAGATAGCAGAAAATATGTTAATAAAGATATTAGTATAGAAATAGCTGAAGACCATTTAGAGCCAAGCAAGCATAAGCCTGAAGAAACAAAAAAGTCTAGAATAAAGCGAGGAGTGAATATAGAAGAGGCTGATAGATTACTATTGACAGCAGAGCCTTCTAAAGAACCGTTATACAATAATGAAATTAACCATGAAATGTTAAAAGTTATTCCCCTGGAAGCCTATCTTAAATCAAATGAATCTACAAATTTACCAGATCACGAGAAAATGGCAGTCATACCTTTGCAATACAAAAGTACAAACTCTACAGAAGTACGAAACATTTTTGAGAGAAGAGACAAAAGAACAAGTAGAAAAACCGACAGACTCAACCAAACAACAGCAACTATTCCAAAAACGTAAGTTACAAACCATTCACATATTTTTAAAAGATATAATGTTTATTAAATTGTGTTTTTTGTTTATATTTAGTGTGCTTATTATTCAGGGGTCGTGAAAACAAGGGTGGTAGAGGATCGCAATACCAACAAGCATCAGATTTCAAAGAAGAAGAAGAAGGTCAAAGTTCTGAAATAGTCGAGAATGCAAATAAGACAGAAGCCAGTAGCAATAACAGCACTGAAAAGCAAGGGAAGAAGGGCAGACCAAAGAGCCCTTGTGAGCCGATCGAGAGCGAGCCTTATGTCAATATTGAGATTGTTAAATTTGGTCGAGATCCTAACAACACATTCAGTTCTGGTGAGTGATATCATGCATTCATTTCTGAAATTCAATAACATACCTAGATTGTGATACTCATTATGGTCTCTATTACAGGAACCATCGTTCGAGTAGCATGCGGTAAAGGCTACGGCTTAAATTTAGAACTAAACGCAACGGCGAAGTGCGTCCGCGGTAGATGGAAACCTGAAAAACCCAAATGTGAAATCTGTGAGTAACAAATCATTCGTCAAAGAACTAGAAGATTAGAAGAAATATTTCCAGTAAGTTACGCTTTAACAGAAGTGGGGTTCGTTGTTACCTACAACGCTTTTATCAGCACATTTTATTTCTAAATAATATTTTTTTTTCTTTGCTTGACCAGTGCTGTATGCAGAATGCACTCCCCCATCACCCGAGCAACGCGAATGCGCAAGCCTGCGCATGATCCTTCCTCATGGTGCTTTTTGTTACTCTTCTCACTATACGTCTGCATCATGACCCATTTTAATCTCATAATATCTGTTAAAATCTGAAACAGTGATTGGTAAAAGTTCTGTGACCTGATAAATAATTGGTGTGACTTCCAGTGCCGTGTCACGTGCCGTCGACGGAGTACGGCATCTACACGATGGCGCTGGACACGAGCGTGACGTCAGCTGGGCTTAGTGGCAACGAGGAGAAGGAACTCAACGAGACCGATCCTGTGCCCAACGGACAGGTCGTGCACTTCTCTTGCGAATATGGGTTAGTTTTGGATGTGCTTGGGACTTGGGATGATCATGGTTCAATTTTATTAAAATTTGAACTTATTTTTTATAGATACAACGTGCAGGGTCCTACAAACTTACGGTGTTGGCTTGGAGAGTGGGCGGTGACGAGCATGCCTGAATGCGTTGCAGGTACTCATCAAATTCTAATTCAGTATACCTAGGTAGGCAGGTATTTCATCCTACAGCTTAAATTGACTTCATCGGTTCTCTTAGGAAATCAGTACTGATAGACATAAATGATTGTCGTCTCGTGGTGTTTCTTCCATGTGTCTAGCCCCATGTGAGCTGCCGCTGCTGCACGGCGCGACGTACGAGGCGGGTTACCGCGCCGGGCTGACGGTCGCGCATGCGTCCTCCGTCAAGCTGGCCTGCGAGCCGGGCCGCGCGCCCCCTGCGACCCTCAACTGCCACCTCGGCCGCCTCCAGCCCACCGTCCATGACTTTTGCAGGCCACTAGGTTTGTGTTTCGTGCATTTTACAATATTCTGGTGTTTTGTTATCATATTTACGAGTTATAAAGCATGATGTTCCTAGCAAGATGCTTTTAATAAAGATTCCAATCATTGACCTTTCAGCAAATCTATCACGACCAAGACCCACATCAGAGTACCAGAGCGGCTCCGACATCGTGAGAGAAGACGTCTCCGACCTCGAGCCGGACGTGGACAAGCCTGTCGCCGATTGCGGCCCGCCGGCCAGGTAACACACATTACATTAATTATTAATAAGTTTAGTTCAATGTTTGAAACACGGGGAATCACTGACGATTATGTCCACCCCTGTACGAAAAACAGCTAATATCAATGTTACCTATCGTTTTGAAGAGTTAACGTGTCGTATTCTCGTTATTATCATTTTCAAGCGCTTTCATTGTAGCTCAAGTTTTTGTTTCTTCGAAATCATTTTGAACATTTAAAACGCGTTATTTTGCTGGTGGATGATCAAGAAGATAAATAGTTTTAAGAAGGCCAGCATCTGTTTCCGCTTTATTGATTCCTTTTTCTCCTATTTAATTTTGCTGGTTGATTGTTGTGTGTGTGATTTGTGTCGGGTAAATTGTGATCGACTTCTTCGTTATTCAGGATAATATGATTGATCTCGATCCAACCATCATAACTTTTATCAGCGTCAGTCACAACTTACCCACCTCACGTATCATCCAAAAGATGATGAAAGAAAATAATATGTTTGCAAAGAGTTTGCGTTTCTTATTTGCTGGCTGGTGACAAGACTGAAGGGAACACAGGCGTTCAGGGATGCGAAGCCCTGGTGAGAGCCATCTAGGTTCGGACTATTGCTTCTTTAACTACTTCATCAATTGTTCATCAGTCATCAATTATTTACATAGTTTCACCATTATTAAATCTATTTTAGTAGATCAGGCTCTATAATAGGTTGCGTAAAAGGACGTAAACACTGTTCTTATAAATTTCTGTTTAGCAGAAACAGGAACTTACTAAATGCGTCGCTTATTTTAAAACACGTAAACCGAATAAATAGCAGGGAATTAAAAACACGTATGTTTTGGAAGGGACTGATCTACTTTTAAACCATTCAGTAATATACAAAACTGTCACTCATAAAATTTTATTTTAAAACACCTCATTCTATAAGATAACTGAAACAACTTTGTAAACTTTTGACTTATTTTTAAGGTGGTTATTTTTAGATTAATAAAAAGAAATCCTCAGAAAGCAGGGCTTAGTCATCTTTTAGGAATTTTTAAAAGAAATGTTTTATGTGTGAATGTGGAATGTGCATGGATGAACACAGACTAACTAGTTGGTATTTTTTTTAAAGAATTGACTTATTAATGCATTGAAAAATATTTGAACAATAAACTCCAACTACCAACCAGGTTCTGTGTTCACCCAAGCAGTTTTTTTGGCCACGGGTTTAGCTTATTTTTGTCTTGGCCGAGCTTACATTGATTTGCAAAATTTTTAAAGATTTTTGTGTTTAGTGCATGATAATAATGTTAAATTTAAATGTCTATTATAATATTTCTTGTGCATACTTGGTTTTATTTAAACAATAATTTGCTGCAATATTCTTTCGACTAAAATTTGAAACAACTAACTTCAAAATATTTTGTTCGCAGCAGCAGTTGTTTTTGAATTAATTTACTCTTAAATGTTAGATCTACGGAATGGTATTCACCCGAAAGTTTTATCTAAAAAGAATAAGTGTGTAACAGAGATAGCTAATCATATTTTCTGATTAGGGTTCAAGGCACGCTAATATACCGTGAGGGTACAGAAGTGAACGTGACGCTCGGGATGGAGCAGGGATACCCTCACGGAACTGAGATCACCTTCAGATGTATAGCGTCCATCATGGGAGAGAAGACTACTTGGAAACTGATTTGTGAAAATGGTGATTGGGTCGGGAAGAGTTTCAACTGCGGTGAGTAAACGAAGAAAGAAAATTTGTTGAAGGATTCATATCTTTTTGTGGAAATTTTATTATATCTATGTCTGCCTACAGAGGAACTAGAGGCACAAAATGAAGAACTGCTGAATAACAACACGTGCACGTTCCGCAGCGATGAGCCGCACGTAGTCTCCTTCTTCAACGACCTCGAGATCACAGAGACAGTTGAGTTCCCTCCTGGTTCCGTCATCGTCTCAAGGTAAATTGTCAACATTTTCAAATACTCCAGTCTTTTTTTCATTATTCAATGGTAGCAATTCGTGGTTGCAAAATACGCAACTTAACTAATATAAGTCCATACCTGACACTTTCTATCATGAGAGAACAGAACGGGATGGCAATAATTTTAGTTGAGATTTAGTTAAGTCGGAATGGTTACGAATCGGGCCAAATCATAATGTTGCAATTACTTGTATTAATGATTTAATTTAAGTATTATTAGTCTTTTTCCTGTTACTGTACGTACCTATTTGAATTAAAAAATATATCAAATGCATCTGGAAATTTTAAATTTTTCCTTAATTTCGACTCTCGTTCCACATCGTTCAGATGCAGTGATATAGGGAAGTACGCCATAACTGGGTCCCAAGTGCGACGCTGCGTGAACGGGGAGTGGGACGGCACCAAACCCTCGTGCTTTGGACTCAACCAGGAGAACGATTATGCTAGTAAGTATGCGTTAGCACAGGCTATATTGGCTGTAACTTTACCTATATATGTATGATATATATTTTTTATTGCAAAACGATTGTCGATTAAGTTTTATTACTGAGCTGGTTTGCCCTCAGTGGAGAAACCGCCGACGATCCTGTTCCGGTACTCTGGGGGTCCGATCGCGCAGACCAACGACGGCAAGCTGCTGGTGTACCCCGGCACCACGCTGCACATGGAGTGTCTCTGGATGCGCCGCTTCGGCAACCCCAAGTGGAACGTCACGCACTTTTATCCTGAGTGAGTTTGACTGCAATAAATATGCTGCACGCTTAAACACTTGTAGGAGAAGATCTCTAGAGCTACTTATTAATGTCGTAACCAAAAGCAAAGATGATCCAATTCGAAAATGATAAACTTGTAGCTATTTGTTTAACGTTTGAAGCTGGTTTAACTTTTAACAGGTGTTCGAAGATTGAAACTATTACCAAATCATTTTGTATTTCCCTAGTGTGGACCGCAAATACAGCGAAGGATGGACGGAGGACCCAGGGCGGGACAGCGCGCTAGAGTACCGACTGAGCATCATGAGCGCGCAGCGGGAGGACTCGGGCGTGTACCGCTGCGATACGCCCGCCCGGCAGAGCCACCATGTCGAGATCATTGTTGAAGGTAGGCCAGATAAATAAGTATTATAGGGTAGGTCCTATCCTATCCTATCCTACCCTAACCTGTCCTGTCCTGTCCTGTCCTGTCTTATCCTGTCCCATCCCATCCTATCCCCTATCGTATGCTATTCTATCCTAATAATAAATAAATAAAATAAATTCTATATTTATCCTATCCTATCCTATGCTATGCTATGCTATCCCATCCTATCCTATCCTATCCTATCCTATCCTATCCTAATAATAAATAAATTGTTTATTTATCCGATCCTATCCTATGCTAATCTATCCTATCCTTTCCTTTCATACTGTGGATATATCCCAGTTTGAGCATCCGTACTTGAATATCGGTTTTTCAAAATTTTCATAATATTTACCCCTTTTCCCCGTAGACGTGCACTGTCCGCCGCTGCCGATCCGGCGCGGGCTGGTGGCGAGCAGCACAAGTACGCGACTGGCCACCGAGATTCACTTCCACTGCGCCAACGGCAACGCGCTCATCGGCGCGCACACACTTGTGTGTAGAGCGTCCGGCAACTGGAGTGCACCGCTGCCCGTCTGCGAAAGTAAGTTGTCTTTTACCTCCAACCGTTATAAAAATTTATCAAAGAGATAATGTGAATTATTTGTCTCATGAAGTTTTATTCTCTGTATTTGTTAGGCGTGGAGTGCGGCGAGGTGATCCACGATACGCCGTTGGGCGAGGGCGAGCGGCGGCCGCGGGTGGCGGTGGTGTCGCGGGGGGTGGGGGGGCGAGCGGCTTTCTCCTGCCCCACCGGATGGGCGGTCAGCGGACCCACCGAGACCGTCTGCCTGCCCGCCGCCGAGTGGGCCAAACCCTTCCCCATCTGTAGAGGTGAGAGATTTTATAGAAAATTCATTTTCATTTCAAAATACATAGATATTATTGGAGTCAAAATGATATGCCATCTTCGTAGATGAGATAGAGAGTGGCTTAAAGATACATCCAATATCTGTGATTTCACTCATTTCGCCCACCGAACATCGGAACTGGTCAACTTCCAGCAAATCAAATAAATCAGCTACTTTGTCCATTGTCAGAGGTGTCGTGTCCGGCGCTGCCGCCGCCAGCATCGGGCTACGTACTGGGCCGCGCGCCGTACCGCGCCGGCGACGTGCTGCAGTTCCACTGCAACCCGGAGCACACGCTGCACGGCCGCCCCATTCTCGTGTGCCAGGACAGCGGCCGCTGGAGCGACAAGCCGCCCACTTGTAAGTTTCATTTTTTAAACAAAAGTGTTTCTTTTTAATTGATGTAGCTGAGCGTTGGCGTTCCCTAGGAAAGTGAAATGGGCCCCACACTGTTTATGATTTTCATTATTGACAGTATTTAGCAATGCCATGACTGTAATACTTATTTTGTGTATAATAATGTTTGGCAATAGAGGTATAAAAATGACACACTACAAAGTTTTCTTGTGTCATGCATGGTTCACTTACATGGGCATTAGGTACAGGTACTTGTAATGATATTTGCAGGTGCTCAAGCGTGCACGTACCCCGGCACGACGATCTCCGGACGCATGTCGTCGGTGAAGTTCTACTACAAGATCGGCGAGACCATCACCTTCAGCTGCGAACCCGGGTACAAGCTGAAGGGCGCGCCGATGCTCAGGTGCCTCAAGTAAGTCATTACTTTTGTCATCATTAATAACTAATTTCGAACCCGACGCGTTCAATTTTTAGAAAATTTATGGGTCATATCAAAATACTATTTGTCATAAGGTCCATCCAGTATAAATACTTATGTAGTCATTTAGCTATTCAAGTACTCGTATTTTCCTACCGGTCGATATCATAATTTAATTCTAACCTAAAAAAATATCAGGAACAGAAAATGGTCGAACGCCATCCCACTGTGCACTCCGGCGACCAACTTCACGACGGGCGATTCGCTGGCGACACTGCGGGGTGACATCGATGCCATGTTGTCGGACGGTCGGGGGGGAGGGGGGAACGGCGCTCCCGGTCGGCGCACCGTGGACTTCCTGCGCACGCGCGACACGCCCGCCGCGCTGTCGCCAGAGAGCTACCAGGCGGCAGTGACGCGTGTCGCCGCCGACAAGCTGCTGCGCCGCTCGCCCATTGAGACCTACAAGAACAGGATCTTCAGGTTTAACAGGCTGCTCCGACGCGACAATTACACTAAGAGATAATTTATGTTCGAGATTAGTAATGTTGTTTTAGTGAATTGAAGCATTATTGTTTACTTTAGTAGTTTCAGTGTCTATTGTATTTAATTTTATTCATTCGTCGTACTTGTAAGTTTGACTCATTTAATGTACCTACTTAATGCATTGGTAGCATGATATTATCAACTATTTAAAGATACTATTATTTTATTGAAACTAAAATAAATGATTGACTGATAATTTCAAATTCTTATGTAAATTGTTCATTGTTGTGCTCAAAAATTATTATTATTGTATGTTAGTATTAAATAATTAAATTATTTCGTTAGTAGTTACCAATTTCGATCTCGAAAATTAAGGCGCAAATCACGAAAATTATGAGACTTTTTAATATTAAATTAGATTTATTAGAATAATATACCATTTAGTTGATTATCATTAGAAACATGTCTATTATTGTTTTACTATTACAATTTTGTCTATTTATATTGTTATACTGTTTTGACTATTTTTATCAAGTTGTAATAATTATAACGCAAAGGTACCTTATATACCTGTCAAAAACTTGGTTTTTCGCTTTTAGACGCAATTCGAATAATGACGCCATCTTCTTTGTAACGATCTGTTACCTCACCTGTATTATAAGTACATCGCCTTGATTTGCGTCTGGAATTAAACTGAGTACTTATTTTTTTCTGGGA
>JARACY010000715.1:0-79278 GCA_029255725.1 Scrobipalpa atriplicella | reverse complement strand
CGATGACGGTTTTGTAGGAGATGCAAAATGCATTGCAATGACAGGATGGTAACTAGTTGACTCTTGTTACATAGATTGGCTTCCTGGAATAGAATCTGGTACATTGTTTGTCGGGATAGTGCTTTCTGTGCTAAGACAATGTCTGTGTCTAGGGCTAGCGTTCAGGGAACGTTTCGCTTTAGGCCGGCACTACTGGGAGGATATTGTTGTCTAGCTTTCTGCATCGTCATTGTAAATAGAGGTCTATTGAAACATTTCACGTCAATATATTATGACAGGAAAGGATAATAAAATTATTATTGAGTACCTAATTAATTATGCTCTTTAGTCTGTACCTTTCCCTCGAAGGATAAAAGATATCTAGACTCACGTTTTGTTCAATATAGACTCTCCCATCATTATACTTATCAAGACAAATACGTCGTCATTGGCAAAATACGTCTCAAATTCGAGATGTGAAGGTTATAATAATAAAAGTCAGAAAAAGAGGTCTGAGTGTTATGGTTTATCTCGGTATACCTAGGTATATTTAGGCACTGCGCATCAGTAATCTACTAAATCTTTACAACCCGGAAAAATGGTCTTAGGCATTCTGCCTTCCCCTTTCAAGAAATTATAAAGCGTGATTTTATTTTAATATCTGTATCTATCTAATACAACAATTTTATTTCTGATGCTTTTTTCACCTTGTTTAATCATATTCATGCAGCATGTAAACGTGCCATAAGTAGCGCAAGAAATTGCAATAGAAGCAGAAGAAACATGGCACAGACCTAGACTGTAGAAGACCACGCAAACTCTTCAAACATGTTAAGGTTTAAGTAAGTGTTTTGACAACTTAATATTGCACATTGAACCATTGCACTAAAAATAGACCAATTAATTTAGTGTTTAAATTCAGAAAAAGTAACATCTTTTACCTAACATTGAACCTTTCTTTCACCAATTGAGTTATGTTGACCACGGCAAGGACAGAAAGCAAACTGACACGCCTGGCCATTCATAACTCCGATAATCTAATTTCTAATTGTTTACTCAGAGTTCTTTGACTTGCGGACTCTACTCCAATCTTAGTTTTGTGGAACACGGAATAATAGAAACTGCAGCCGGGTGGATCCGACGCCGGTGTTATGAAACTAATGTAAGGAATATGCAGGGCGTATACGAGTTTCACTTGTGTTCTGGAGATAAAAGAAAATGTTATTCAAGTTCGTTGGTTTATTTTCAAATTCTACGTCATTGATAATCTATACTTATAAAATCGTTTGTCCTTACTGACTGACTGACTGATTCATCAACGCAGAGCCTAAACTACTAAAGCTAGAATCATTAAACTTAGAAAGCAAGTTCCTCTTATAACGTAACCTGCCACTAAGAAAGGATTTCCGGATTTTCCCTCCCTAAACGGGTAAAAAGGGGGGTTGAAGTTTGTATGAAAGTCCGTCAATTTTGAAGGTAGGATCTTCAAATTTTGTATTTAGGCTAATGACTAAAAAATAATTTATACGTGTTTCAGCATTTTTGCATTTTTTACCCCTAAGAGGGTTAAATAGGGGATGGAAGTTTGTATGGAAATCCCGTCAATTTTGATGGCAGGATCTTCCAATTTTGTTTTTGGGCTAAAAATCAAAAAATAATGAACACGTGTTTCAGCGTTTTTGTATTTTCCACCCCTAAGGGGGTTAAATAGGGGATGGAAGTTTGTATTGAAATTCCGTCAATTTTAAAGGTAGGAACAGCGCGGGAACTCAATCCCACGGGAAAACTCTTAGCTGCGGGTGAAACCGCGGGGCGGAAAGTTAGTTTAATATAATGTTGGGAATTTAAACAATTTATTTTTGATGTTTGAATAAACTATTCCCAAATTGACACGCTTTTAAAATAAATAAACCAGTAATATAGCCCGAGTTTTTTTTAATGGCATATTATAGCGTTGAAGAAGACTAGAATCAAAATGTTTCGAGCTGGTTTTGAGTTTGATGTTTTTTTAAATGTTTTAAACATAAAGCAGCTAATTTTCTAAATTTCCAATAGATAACAAAGTAATTGTATTTCCACAAATTTAGACCTACATTTTCTCAGGGAACTTTAACCGTATAGATGATTACCATATTACCATATTACCATATTACTATTATGACCATATTAGATGCAAGCAAGAATTTCCCTGGAAATAAACCTTAATCCAAACACGAGCGTTTACAATCTGGTACCAGTTTACGTTCCAGTAAATGATCGGAGTCTATTCCTTCTTTTACTGTGTATTGCGAATCTACGGGAGCCTTTACAACCTGACGCCGGTTCTTACTAAGATTTCGATATCGAATGAGTATTCACGTGCTTCTCACTTTAATGAAACGTATTCGCGTTTCGGAATTTCAATAGGTAGCTTACCTATTTATTTATTTTTATTAAATTTTAAAATTTACTAATTTTGACGCGCATTTCACTCTTCTACAAAAGGTTCAAATTTCCTTTTCAAACGGAAATCTTATCAAGCAGTCCGGAAACCTCTAAGTATATAATAGGCTTGGCTGTTCTTCGTAGTTAATTATTATATTTATGTACTCTACTGTATTTAATACTACTCTACCTAACAAAATCCTATTTATTTGACCTCAGCTACACGTACGATTTGTAGGATATTTTCACGCATATACGATATTTTATCATCACAGCTATCATGATCCTCGATAGAATAATTTTTAGCAAAAGTTAATATAGTAGTAGCTCCACAGTCAGCTCTTTTTCTTCCCCTTTCACATTGCGAAAACTTTAGCTCCGTTAAAGAATATATAATATTAGCTGCTCTGTCTTGATAAAAATGTGTTTATCTGCAGAAAATAAATAAGAAAAATAATAGCATAATCCGATAAATCATTTGTAACGCAATTAATTCTGGCATAATTTCAAATAAGTTGTTGGACAGTTTCTGATTTCTTTAGGTAAATTCATAAAAATAGTTCTAAGTAGTTGTTGATAATGTGTTTTGCTGTTTATGTGTTTTCTCTTATTCTTTTCTTATTGGTCCCTCAATGCTGAGGATCGCGACCGTAGCAAGGGTCTTCCAACCTCGGCGGTAGTTAGTGAAATGTGTTGCTACAATTAAAGATTTAAATAAATTGACAAAAATAGACATGATAAACAATTAGATTTGACACAGCAATGGAAAGAGATATGATAAGTTTGCATGGATATGATTAGTTTTATTGTTTTTGACGAGTTTACTGTATGTTTTTTTTTAGTTGTAAGTACCTTTACCATGCCGTGGCCTTTACTGGCTTATTCAAGTTTTTAAATTGAAAGAGTCATTTAATTTAAAACAAACATTGTTACGCGTATAACCATCATAAGTTAAGCTAGTTATGTCCTAGATATGTGCAAAAAAACATACGGTTTCTTTTGTTTAAAAAATTACCACACAATATTCTATTCCACTGTTTCTGTGGTTCCACCCTAACAGCGATACACGCTTCCAAATTCAAATGTGATTTGATTCAGTTCGCGCCCTGAACTTTGCTCGTATGCAAACACTGGCTGGCAATGCGTCATTCGACGCATCCGCGGTACAAGCGCACTCAAAACAGACGCTTCGACACGCGTTTCCGTTCTACTGGCGTTTTCAAATTCAAAATACGATTTTGCATTGGTAATTAAATTATAATGTCGTATACGGCAGCGGAATGTGTGAATTTCATTGCCACGCATGAAATTTAGATTGGCTGTCCGTTTTGTTTGCTCCGTGGTATCTGCAAATTCTGTGACAAAAAAAATTGCTTGTTATGCATAGATAGGTATTTGAGATAAATTTTATTCTGGTTGGATTAGCATTTATGTTTTGAATACATTAAAATTTTATATTTTTTTGATAAGTCAATATTTTTAAAAGTTCGAACTCTTTGACGACAGTTGACAGATTGTGTAGATTGATTTTGCTATAGACACAGTTTAATAACACAAAACCTTGACCTACTAAATTTCAAACAACTCCCAAATTTGTAATTACACGAGGGTAAACATTTACATCCACAATTACAGTAGTAAATGACGTAGGCTAGATAAGATAAAATATTTTGCGCCAGTCTGCATTAACATGTGGGTTACTAATTGTTTTGTGTTAACCTATCACTGTCGGTGGGTATACATTTAAATAAATATTTGTTTTATCTCAAGATCAAATAGGTGCGGAGCATCATAACTGTTACTATTAAGGCATAATGTAAATATTTAACTAAACATTTATACATACCAGTCACACCTTATCCGTACGTATTTTATTACTGGGTAGGCAAAACTTAAAACGCTTAGTAAAAGGTGATTTCGGCTCGTCTGACAAAATATTTAGGGCACATCTGTAACGCTAAAAGTGATAGATTCGCAGCCTCATTCCAGTAACCCTTCAATATTTATGCTAGTGTCAATATGTCAGGTAGGATAAGCAGTTGGCTCATTCTATGTTTTTTTATTTATCTCAGTCCAGCATGGGAATAACTAACTAAACACAAAACGGAAATGGAAAACAATTCACATTTACAAACAGAAAATTTTCAAATATAGATGAAACAATGGTTCTTTTTGCTCTCGATTCGTTTGTACGTGGCTTCTGATATAGCTTTGGTAAATCGGGTACCGTTATCTGATACCGTTGCAATTTGGACATTGCTGGAATAGCTGGAAACTTTAATACCATTGAAAATTTCGAATAAAACCGTTCCACGAAAATATTCATTTACATGTACGATAATGATGATAGTTTTAAATATTATTATGTTCATTTACCTCTCTGTCGACAACAATCGTCCTTAAGTTCTTATTGGTAACTAAGTCGTATTTTTATGATACTTAAATTCTATCTTCTCACATGAGAAAATTTCGTAAGTAAGTACTAAAGGCTTTTCGATAGCACATCATCGTTGTAATGACTCCTTTAACTCCCTTCAAAGAGTGACAAAGAATCAGCAAGATTTTTAACTCCTTTCAAAGAGTGACAAAGAATCAGCAAGATTTGGGTTGTCATATCACACTCAGGTTCAAATAGTTCCTGTTCAAAAAGTCTCCTGCAAGCCAAACAGCTGGGTGAAAGAAGACTCATTTGCAGCCTTCATAATAACTAGCGTCTGAAAGTATGTTTGTTTCCGCAATGAGTTGAGTGGAACACGAAGCAAAAGTAGGTAATAGCATATTTCTTTGGGTTTAAACTCTGTTCCAATATACATCATCTTCATCGTATTCGGTCTAAATCCATCCACTGCAGGTATGTATATGCCTCTTCTCTACACACACAAATCACCTTCTATCCATTACCTACCAGTAAATGATTTAACAAAATTTCGACACGTAATAAATAATGAGCTTACTTATTTAAAATCAGGCTGTGTAAGTAGTTAGATTTTGTAAAAAGAAGTTGCACAGTCCAAAGTTTAAATCAAATAAAAAATATTGATATTCTTCATTTTTTACAAAATGCGCAGAAGCAGATATAAAATGGTAGTAGGTAAGTACTAAATGCGTGAAGGTATTTTATTTCTAAAATGAAAAATTAATTATAATGATAGAGAAAATCTTACTTCCTATAACATCATTAAGAAAAGTAGAACCAGTCAGAAACCTATTAAATTACCGCTTATCTCTACTAAAAGGCAAAAGTGCGGACTTTCATTGCATTAAAAGCGTTAAAAGTCGTATAAAAAGTTAATAGTGTCAAAAGTTTGAACCATAATGTCAGCAAAAGGTCCTTATTTGAATATGTAAATGGGAACTAATGTATATGGACTGTAGGTAATTATGCTGATTCAGATTCAACTGACCTCAGGCGGAAATGCACTAGATTTGAGAAAGTATTTCTTTAGATAAAAATGAGACATAATGGTTTTAAAAATATAAGTCAACCGGCTCTTATTTTATTTTAGTTTATATGGGAAAAAATCTCTTCTGGCGGTAAGGGATGTAAAAGAGGATATTGTAGTGGTATCTTGTGTAATAAATGTCTATTTACTCCCACTTTATATATAGAGGCCCGGAAATATTATATCCACCGGTAGGTAATTCTACACTTTAGTTAAGTACGAGTAAAGTCCAAAGTAAATTGTTTTTTGTAAAACCGCCTTGATATTGTAAATATTTCTAAGAAATTCCTAAAAATGGGTTCCTAATGATAATGGTTTTATACAGGCTATGTGAAAAACAATTCATCGGAATTTATTCTGAATTTGAGGCAGCTCTTCAAACAAATCCGAAAGTGGAGTAAAAAATTATATTATAGGTACATCTCATTTCAATTATATCCCTGTTGGATGAAATTTGATATTTACCTCGAAAATACGCAGCGGTTTGGGTAAATAGCACGGGGTCGCGGAATCGTAAATACAAATTTGTGGTTCTGAAAATTATTGTTGTCTCTATGTACTTTATCTAGTTTATTGTTTTTGGGTTGTTTTTATTGGGATATTGAAATTGATTATGAAGCATGATCTGTTGTTGGATTTTGATATCACCATTTTCCAATTAGGATCAACTGCCATAGCTACCTACCTATCTGTTACTAAAAAATTATAGCAAAATCTTAATTATCGATTATCAGTACGAAATTTTATTTGAAAAGCACCTGCTGACTTTCATGATATTTTATATCCTTTTGAGCGCGTTTCTGACACTGATGGGAAGAAAAGCCTGCTTGGTATAATATTCTGATCGGGCAGCAAACGGTTATAACTTGTATTGAATAAGTGAAGTAGGTAATTATTCTAGGTAAATGATTTCTAAACAACGAAATAAAATAATTATTAATGAATATTTAGAGCTTGTATAAAATTAATAAAAAAAAGATTACGTTTCCTTTGAATCTTCGACAATGAATCAGTACAGTTGATCATATATATTATAAAATAGCAATGTATTACTTTGAGATTAAAACGCAGTAAATGGACGCAACTCCCGAAATACGATGACTTTCATTTCCGAATCCCCAATCTGTTGTAATCCAATAAAACGTGGAAGAATTAATATTGCTGTTTTAACATGATTACTTTCGTTTGTTTCAGACTGAACGAAAATGGAGACCAGAATCGCCGGCATAATGTACATCGTGATCACATTCGCGCTCGTCAACGAAATGTCAATTAACGTCCAAGCCAGAGACAACAACAACAACAATAACAACAAGAGAAGAACGAAAGAAAAGACAGGCGGTTTCCAGAAAAACATCTGCGACATAACTGACCGCGACTCAAAAGTCCACTGCTACTGTGAAAACACAAGAGAACCAAGGAATGCGACGAAAGCGGAATGCTGGGTATTCAACGGCGGAATACCTCGCGACGATCTCATCTGGCAGAGTTTCGCCTCCCAACCAATTTTACAAACTTTGTCTTTTAACGTGCGCGTCGATGGAGCACTGGGCTACATACCCACTAAAGCGTTGTATTATTTACAGAAACTCCGATCCATTAATATTAAATATGGAAATATTGTCGACATCACATCGTTTTCCTTCGCCAATTTGACAAACCTAAAAGAAGTCACTTTATCCCAAAATCAGATCGAAGGTCTTCAACAATACGCCTTTGCACACTTACCGAATATCACGACGATAAATCTAGAGGATAACATGATTATCGAAATACCGACCCTCGCTTTCTACGATTTACCGAAATTACAAAAGCTCGTATTCACGAAGAATAACATATCGTCGATTAAGGACGGAGCCTTTCAGCACACGTTCAATCTACTGGAATTGGACCTGAATAAAAACAACATATTCCATTTGAACCGTCGCACGTTTGATGGATTGGCTAACTTGAGGAAATTGGATCTGAGAAGAAACCGCATTTACAATCTCACTGAGTTCACGTTCGCCGAGCTCTGGAATTTGCAAGAACTGCTCCTAGGCAAGAATGATTTGAAGTTTATATCTGAAAGGGCTTTCGACGGCTTGTCTCAACTTCGAAAGTTGTCCCTAGATGATAATAAGCTGGCGTCACTCCCGAAGGGGCTGTTCGAGGGGGTGCGGGGGCTCAGCTCCTTGGATTTACGTTCTAACGAACTACACGCATTAACTTTTGACAACATTAAACCTATATTGGACAACTTGAAGCCGCAGAACAGCAATTTGCTACTCGAAGGTAATAATGAATATTTAATACTTCCTTACACCGAGTTGATAAACTTAAAACATACGCTGAATATGGAATGAGTGGGAACAGTCGTGTTATTAACTTTAACGCACTTACAAAGTTTGTTCTTTTATGATCCCTGAGGGTGTTCTTCCGTACAAAGGTACAGAGACAGAAGTAGAAAATGTTGTTAAAGTGGGAATTATAAAATTATACTTAAACAAAACATTTGCCTATTTGCTCAAATATTTATATTGTTTTTTTTATTATTATTAAATCCCTTATAAGGTAGGCAAAATTGCAATCCCAACATTGTTATAATAAAATATCCGCAACATCTGCAAAAAGACAAACATAATTGTTGTAGTGGCTGGTTGTCAGCCTATAACTTAAACTGCAGTACACAGACACGCTCGGTTAACTCAGTTTAAGTCCAGAAAACTTTACTGGCTTTCCAGTTTTTTTTTTATCTATTGACATGAAAAAAGTTTTATAATGTTACCCGGGACGAGATGCAGCTGGTACGTTATATTACGTGTTTAATGTATTTATCTTTATCATTTACAGAAAACAACTTCGTCTGTGACTGCCGACTGAAGTGGATGCACGCACTCCGCAACGAAACGAAGAGTCAAAACACAAAAGATTCCTTGGAAGGCGTCACTTGCAAATCCGACCCTCCAATCGTCAGCTCAGCATACAACAAAATGGAACCCATAGACAACAAGCTCGACTACAATCAAGACATCATCCATCCAGGGATATCTATTGAAACCATTAATGCTAAGCCGAACTCTACAGATAAGAAACTTGAAGAGCTTAAAGAGCATGGAATCAATGAATTGTCACCAAAGAAGGGTATAAAAAGGAATGTCTTGAAAATTCCGCCAGAAACCCTGCCATGTCCAAGAGAGGAAAAGACTACAGAAATGCCTCCTAGTGTGATAGACCCGGTTGTGCCGATACAGAATGAAATGAAAACGTACAGGTTTCACGACACAAACATGTCAGACAAACTATCGATGAGCAGTATCATCTTAATAAGCAGTTGCTTTGCATTTTTCTTTACTTAGGCGTATTAAGTCAATTTGTGAATCTAGTCATTAGCTTTAAGTGAACAGAAATCTTACTACTCTGAAAAGCTTTGGCACTGAAGAGATTATGAATATAATTTTAGTTGCGGAGACCTCGTTACTTTGCCGCATTTACATTACGGAACATACTTAAACTTCGCAGCTAAAATTATATTCATAATCTCTTCAGTGCCAAAGCTTTTCAGAGTAGTAAGATTTCTGTTCACTTAAAGCTAATGACTAGATTCACAAATTGACTTAATACGCCTAAGTAAAGAAAAATGCAAAGCAACTGCTTATTAAGATGATACTGCTCATCGATAGTTTGTCTGACATGTTTGTGTCGTGAAACCTGTACGTTTTCATTTCATTCTGTATCGGCACAACCGGGTCTATCACACTAGGAGGCATTTCTGTAGTCTTTTCCTCTCTTGGATTTATTTATTCAGTTTAATTTTCACTGGCTGTTCCTTAATTCATTCATCCCATAATATACCATTGTAAGTCAAATTATTCCCAACAGATCTTTTATTATTTTTATTTGACTGAAATTAAAAATATGATTAATTAATTAATAATCGTTCTCGCTTTTTTTTTAGAGAAACAAAGAAAATTCATTTTTTCTTTGAAAAAGACATTCCTCTATGAGCTTAAAATATAAATAGTTTTACTACTTGAATATTATGCAAAAGCTACTTTACTTCATCAAATGATTATGAGTGCTACAACGCAAATATAAAGTGTTGTATAAAAACAAGCATTTCTTTACATAGTAGAATTATAATTTTTAGTTTACATCAGATAGGTGGTACATACAGTATACAATAAAACTTTTTAATTCTTATCACACTCTTTTATCTCCGCTGTAACCGTTATTGTTTCTAAATAAGCGAAATCACACAATTTCATAATAGGTACATAACATAAGGTATAGACATAAAACAAATGAAATTCTAGTACAACCATCTTGATAATTTTTAGACCCTTTCAAATAAAATGATTAAAGTAAATGATCATACAATTTAGTAATGTACTTTTGTCTCAATCAGAAACAGTACTTACACACTTCATACACTTTTGGGTAGAGCGTACTGAGTAGAGTTAATACAAACAATTCAGAATTTGTAACAAACTGATGTAATCATTGATTTTAATATTAAATTGTTGTCCATGCTTATAGTTAAGTTGTGTCATAAACGTAATCTCATTCATCACGTTGCACACATCATGATTTATTCATAATCTCAATGTATAACGTTGTAAAAAGTATTTTGACAAGGCGTTTTTGTATAAATAAAATTATTGTGTAATTTTTTATTTGTGTTTTTCTGTGTACATCCTGAATGTGAACAAATATTGATTTGATTGTTTGCCCTACAATCACACACGTTGGAGAAAGAGTCCAAAAAGGCAAGCACAAAAATAGTTTTAGGACCGGAGAGTGACAAATAAATAAAAAAATCCTAAAGCATACTAATTAAATACTAAGGTCTGTCTTTTTGATTGCGAAAGAACCATGCTAATATTACAAAGAAAAGTAATATTTGTAGGTATATGTTACGTACAGGCTGTGGTGAGTAAACCCCGCAACTGCTATTGGACCAATTCAATACTTTATTTCATACTAGGTAAATAGTTTAGTAAAATCTACCTGAACATCTAAGTTTTTATTACTATGGGCAAGGTTTTAATGTAACTGGAAAGCTGCAGAGTAGACCGCTAATTTCATAAATTGAGTAATATCTCTTTTAGCATCCAGCCAAAGAAAGTAATTAGTTGCAAATTTTTACCTCTCCATTTTTCCATAAATTAAAATGGGAGCAGGATAATGCATGATTAATATTCAAAGAATGACGGGCAATATAATGAAGGGAGGTTTATGCATTCATTTGTTTTTAATGTAAAAACGATCTCCAATTTTGTATCTAAACATGCTATCTACCTATTTTTTTTTTTAATTTTTAAAAAAGATCTTATGTTTGGTCTCAATATGTAGCTAAGTTAATAAATTTTATTCTAATATAATTTTGAAACACCGATTTAGTTGAGTGTGATAATTATGTTAATTTTTTTACAATACAATCAAACGCAAGATAATATATTCATAAAATTTGTATAACAAAGGGCATAACATAATTTACTTTTCAACTTAACTTTTATGGAAAAATTCAAGGTTAAATGATCAATTTTTTGTTTTAAAATGAAACACAGAAGAAGAATTTATTCGCATAGTTCATAATAACCCAATGTATTTCCACGACGGGCAACGTTTTTGCCTGCCAAGCGTGTTGAGTACTAAATTAGCAATCACTCCCTTCCCATTTCCAAGTAGTATACTGATGTGTCTGATTTTAGTAGAAGAAGTAGCAATAACTAGCGAAGGGAATGTAGAGAAGTGAAGAGGGTACTGCACTGTAAATGCTCAGTAAGATCCCTAATTCCCTTAATGGTCCTTAGTCACCCCTGTCAACTAAAGCAAATTCGTCTAAATCTCGTTTTGGAGAGCGAATTAAGCCTGGTCTATAAATTTCATTCGAGGTCTGGGTAGATATAAAGGGCTCTCTGCATTAAAGTAACTTGTCCCTTATTCCTAGACCTAAAACTGTCAAACTCAATGTTTTATAAAATATTTTAATAGAAAAAACATAAGAAATTTGACTCCGACCACCTCCGACATGGTTTGAACCTGCGATTTTGGAATAGAGTCATCGCTCTGCTAACTGAAACATCATGCTCCTAAACAACTTTGAAGCTGGGTTTGATACTTGAAGGAGAATAAAAATGTTCTGAAGAAGAATAGCAGAGTTAGTAAGTATAAGTTTATTTATTGCAAGAAGGAAAGAATATATTTTTCTGGTAACTGCTTTTTCGTGGCACTGAAGCTGCTGAGAAAACTACAAAGATAATAAAATCAAGCAGATGTTTCTTAAAACGCCATTTTCAAGACAATATTCTAAGACAAAAGAAAACGGAGAACGTTTTCATCTTGAGTAAAAGAAAATAATAAAATCTGGGATACGCTGTTCTGCCTTACAGATTGTGTGTAGTATGAAGATAGTGAATTTATTCAGAATAAATGGACTGAAAGAGTTTGTAGGGTCTAAACTACATACTTATTAGGTAATAGTAAATTTTATGTACCGCCACTACTGTAGGTATTTATAGCTGGTATTAGAAATAGTTCACATCAGCTGTTAAAATCATTCCTGTCAGACCGGAAACAGACCGTGCAGTTAACCATAGAAGGACGTAAAATAAAATCTAGCCGCGGCGACCTCACCATCGGCATTCCTCAAGGTTCAGCCTTAGGAAATACCCTATTTTTGACTTTCATAAATGATTTGTCTAAGTTTGTATCTGAAGGTCTAGTTGTATTGTTCGCTGATGACACAACTGTTATAGTCAGTGCGGGAACGTATGATCAGCTTAGCACTAAAATTAACGTCGCTTACACACAGCTCCTTGAGTGGTTCACTTCAAACGGCTTGATACTTAATCCAACGAAATCAAACCTGTTACTGTTCTCTGGTAGACAAATCACACCTCCACCCTCTGTGAACTGTCCTGTCCCTATACGGGATGAATGCCGCTTTCTTGGATTTACTCTAGACTCCAACTTAAACTGGAAATCGCATATCGAGTCCCTATGTAGCAGGCTCAGTAGTGCTGCGTATGCATTGCGTCAACTACGCCCGTTGATATCCAACGACGTATTGCGCCAAGTTTATTATGCATTTTTTCACTCTGTTATGTCATATGGTGTCATGTTATGGGGTAATTCCCCTGATCACCATCGAGTATTTGTTCTTCAGAAGCGTGCACTCAGGCTGGTTGCAGGAGTAAAGCCGAGGGATACGTGCAGAAACCTATTCAAGAAGAACAAAATCATGACATTGTCTTCATTATACATATTTGAAGTAATAAAATACGTACGAAAAAATTTGCATACCTTTGCTCGTAGAACAGGCGGTGGTAGGAATTTGCGCAGCGTGGGAAAACTGGAGACAGTACCGCGCAGACTTGAGCTAGCGACTAACAACCCGCGTGTAATCGGTCCCACGTATTACGAACAACTACCCACTGATATAAAAAACGAACCAAATGACGAAACGTTTTATTGCCAACTGAAAAACTTTTTATTAGATAAAGAATATTATGCCGTGAGTGAATTTTATCAATTAGTAAAATGAGATAAACAATTTATTATAATAATATCGACATTTAATAGTACTTTTGTACTTATTATTTTATTTTAAACTGACATTTTCACTTATTTTATTTTACTATTTTGACATATTCACACACAAAATTATTATAGGCTTTTTATTTTTATAATTATTTAGTTTGACATTCTATTATATTTAAAACTCTTTAGACATCTAGTGGAATCTATTTCTAAAATAGAAATTAAGTTTTTGACATTTTTCGTTACTTTTATATTGTATAATTTTTATTTTTGACGATCATATTATTCTCTGACATTTTTATTATTATTGCAATGTAATTATGAAATTGATAATGTGAAATAAAGAAATCTAATCTAATCTAATCTATACCTACCTATTATTAGAAATGTTCTATACATTCATTGTATTCATTTCACATCTAAGACATATCATTCAAGAATGTCTTAGTTAAGATTTCAGACTCCCACAAACGTAAAATTATTTCCTTGTCTTTTATATTAATGCTCTTTGTAACTTTCGTGGAGAAATAAACATATTTCATTAAAAAAAATGTGTTTGTTCTTAGTTTGATTAGGACAATGGAGGCTAAGCTAAATCGCCTGGTTGCCTAAAATAAGACAATTCTGTGCTTGGAAGGACACGTTAATTCGTCAGTCTCGGTCGCTGTACCTATACGAGGCCTTGGTGGTTTATAACACTGAGATAAGGGTTTATCGGGTCGATTGACCTCATTACTTACAAGGCAGAAGTATTACTTAGAAGGCCTCATTACTTAGAAGGTCTTCAAAGCTAGGTTAGACACGTAACTGGCGCCTTATTATAGGTAGCACAGTCACAGCTGCCAAGTTGAAATTAAATTTTATTCCAATGTTGAAGCTTCTGGGTATTCTTTTTGCCATCATTATTAAATTTCGAAGATGTTTTCATCGTCTTTAATATTACATTTAACCATTCCTATGAATGAATTTAATATTGATGTTGTGGAAATTGGATCGAGTTATAGGCGCAGATTCTAGAAATAAGGTAATTAGGTATTTTCGTTTTTTGTACAATGTTACAATTTAATTTTGTTGATCGGGAATAAAAATTGAAATTAATAATAAATTGGGCGCTTTTCCACTAGACGGCACGTCAACGGCAACGGCGACGGCACGGTACCGTCGACGATATCGTAGGTGAGATAATGTATGAAAATCAATGAAATTATATGACACGCTTTTCCACTTGCCGGCACGGCACCGTCACGGCATGTCATCGATTCCCATAGATATTGTCACGTGATCGTCCCGTGCCGTCGCCGTTGCCGTTGACGTGCCGTCTAGTGGAAAAGCGCCCATTAGCAAAAAAAAAAATTAAAGCAAGGTAATAAAAAAAAAACAGAACGTTTCATCTAAGTATCCAAATAAATTATAGCTAGCTACAAAACATTAAAAATATCTTCAAATCCGTATGTTTATTAATACCCACGCTAAAAAAAAAATAGATATAAGTAACTATAAACGAAGAAGTATTGTATTTATGATAGAAATGCGAAAACTACCTTAGTAGATAGGAAGCTTTGACTAATAACACCATTACAGAAACAGAAAAAACTATACTTAATTCCTATAAAAAACCAATCACAATATTGTCCAACGAAAAATTCAAGTCGCAAAATTCGAAAAGCCACACCAAATCGTCACTCGCAAAATTATGAGACAGAAGAATTGTCAGAGCAATCATTTAAAGCACTACCCGACAGCCATTTTTCAATCCCCAGTGTAATTGGGGGGACAATTCCATTATGGCTGGCTTCTGTCCCACCCGTAGTACCTTTTGCACGGCTCGTTAAACGTCTGTCGGATTTCGCCCCCTGCTTTGCGAATCAAAAAAGTTTAGAGTCAATTTCGTGGATGGAAACAAGTTTGGCTTCTGAGTGCAGTACAGTACTTACTTCTTTTGTGGATGAAAAAGTTTAACTTGATCACACTCATAGCCCTACTAGGATTTTGCTGTAAGGGTGCCAGAGACTTGCATAAAGACAACCACAAAGAATAAGACTCATATAGAACAGATTAATGGAAAATTACCTGATATAGCAAATCGTAATTAATTCTTAAAATAGATTGTAAGTTTTTGGGTTATGTTAATTACGAAAAGTAGCGCTACCTCCGCTCCGATACGACCTTAAACAAATAATTCGAATCTCTGCTCGATGATATAGAATCGATCTCAAGTTTTAACTTTGCAGCAAGTAGGTTAAGATTGGAATTCTCCATCTTCGTGTGTAGGTCTCAAGTCGATCGACTCATAAAGTAAAGATTTACCTTAATCTTTTCAAATCCAAGTCGTTGTTGACTTTCAATATTTTTACAGTTTTTATGAAGAATCTAGTGTTCTTCTTACATTATTATCATTTAATTGAAATTTGGTTTACATCTATCACATTAGTCGATTATTTTATTCGGTGTATTCCATACACATTAGTGAACAAAAACTAAAAGTCAAAATTCAATCGTAGCAGAAAACATCTACTTTTCCTTCCCACACTGTACGCTAAAACAGGATAGATAATGCAGAAGGAAAGCAATGAAAAATCTCAGCCAGGAGCAAGGGACCGCAAACACAATGAGAATCACAAACTAAACTAACAAAAGCAAGTACTGTCACGTAGAAAAGCTAAACCGGTGGAGAAATGTCCTACACTTCTTCTGAGTCACGATTAGTTCTAGTTTTCTATTTCCAGGCGTTGGAATAATGTAGCTGTTTTTATTTTTATTTAACATAATTTAATTTGAATTACGGCATTAAAATTTTAGTAACAGGTCAAATATAATTAGATTTTATCCGATTTCAAAATCGTAGCTACTTTATTGTAAAAAAATTACAATTTCAAATAAAACAGGTTAATAATCTTTTCATTTTATTTCATTTCTTCGTATTATGGGTAGATAATACGAATTGAAAAACCACATATCCAAACTTATTCATTTCTTCTGAAACTAATAAGGAGTCAAGGGAAACAAATAGAAAACAAAAATTAATAAGATAAAGAACGTGGTAAACACGTGAAACAGCACTAGCTCCTGTCAACCACGCCACTAAATTATCAGCACTTGCAGCCACGCGCTCGGGCCGCGGTCAAAGCCCACGTGCAACTTTCTAGTAGTTGCTTTGTTTCAATTCGAGAATACCTTCTCACTATCTGTCTTGTGGTAGGATATACAGTTTTACTTCTTGTTCGCCTCTTCATTTATCGAAACTTACAGAGCTCTACGTGTCATGTTATTCACGAATGTGACCTACAGTGGTTACTAGACACTGCAGCGTAGACTGTAACCTACATCCTAGTCATGACTAGGCTTAACTCTTGATCTGACTGCGGGAGTCATTTTGTACAAGAAAGAAACATTTTGATTGCATATTTTAATTTAAAATCTTTATGAATAATCATTTTTACTGTTCGTTGACGTCCTAACTGCCCAGCGTATATAGACGTTATTTTATGTAATTCACCTTCTCTCACTTGCATGGCCAATACATTTGTCGCGGCGTGCTGCGGTCGAGTCTAGGAAGTTGCTGCTTTGCGGTCGGCTTGATAAGTAGTTCTGTTACTACAGTCACCAAAATGAAATAAAATTTATTTTTACCAGTAGATAGCGTTGTAGTTGACCTTGGTAAAAAATAATTTTACTATTTTAACGGGTCAACTCGCAAACAAACAATTTGCAAACAATTCTATGTATGAAACATTTTGGAAAAGAAAGTGTTCTTTTTTTTGTAGTTTTATTAGTTCCACAAACAATTTTTTCTTGATTATTATCAAAGGTATAATTAAAATAAAGATAATGCATGCATAACCAAAACAACAAAGGGGTAAAGTTTTAAAATTCAAAGCTTGTCTCTAAAACTCAGTAAAACCAAAATCACCCTTATTTATTTCTAACCATAGAATTTATCAGAGAGATCTAAATTGTAATGACTCTATTCCTAATCTAGTCTTCCCCTAGGACAAAATTTATGGGACAAGATTAACGACTTTTTGGGGATTCGGAAACAATCACTAACTTTTTGGGGTTGGAGAGAGACAAGACTTAACATGGAATTTGGAATAGATTTTTCGTTAGAAAATTCTTAAAGTAATATTATTTATTCAAAGGACAATATTTATTTCGAATTAAAAGTTAAAACATTGTAAGACCGCGACACAGAATTAGTATTATAGTATAGTACTAAACTGCGAGTGATACTAGCTGTACGAAAATACGAGCTAAAAAAATTGAATGGATTTTCTTTTAAGTTAGGGAAAATATACCATTAGTCAAAAATATACCTATGTTATATTTGAAAATTAATATAGACACGATGTTAATTAAGCAAATTCATAGTCTACACTAAACCAACACCTAGGAGCAGGAATTCTCCCGGGATGTCAAAGTTTTTAATTAGGAAGAAACTGTTTCTGGATTTTTAATTAAAGTTGTCGGTAACTGTGCGGAAAGTACCTACTTGATTTTTTCGTACCTACTGAGCCCAGTTAAATATTGTGGTTTGTCTGTTTAGACGACCCAATGCACCACGTTATCAGAATTTTTATCGATCTCCTAGAGGCCTCTGGCATGATTCAAAGTCAGCAACTGGAACAACAACTTAACGTGCCCTACGTCACACAAAGTCTCTTACCTGTCAGAAAAAATCGAATCAGTCTGCATTGGCTACAAACTATTTTCTTATAATCTGATTAATTGATTGCACAACAAAAATTAAGGCTCCGTTTTTATTGAAATGCCAGACGATATAGTCTGTAGAAGATGGTGGCAGTACCTACACTAAAATGGTCCATCATAAAAAATCTAATAATCCTACTGACGATGTAACTATACATAAGTATTACACAAGCTTTTTTTATCAATGTATAAAATGTCACAACATCTAATTTTAGAAGTTTGGAAAAGGGTTGATCTTGAACAAATATTTACCCAGACAGTTTTTGCGTTACGTCCGAAAATGTTAATGAATTTTTCCAAGCGCATGACTATTGATAACAGGAAAATTTACACGTATTCTTTAAATGATACACACGAGTTGGTCTTATGATTTCAAGGAATAATATACATGTTTGGTTCTGCCATATTTTTCGAAAAAAAAATTGAAATGTTTTTAGAGAAAATAATGCTTGGAAACAAAATACGCCTCTGAAATAGTACCTTTTGGGATAAAATAATTTTAGAGTTAGATTCTGATGCATTTCTTTGACAAACCGGATTTGCAACGATAATAATATGTTAAATGTACCACCTGTTGATTAAAGGTTTAGAAAATAAGCTGTAAATTTGTCACTTCAATGACTTTGGAATTTGTTCGGTAAAATAGGTTTTTTAAGTATTTTGGCTGTTTTGAATGTAAAAATGTAAAAAACAATAATAATAATGATAATTTGAAAAAGAAAATTGATTGCCACCATAAAAGATAAAATAAATCTTGAATCCTTTAACCCGCCAGAATGTCTGTTTACTAGTTTATTTAAGGATATACTGTTATCTGCACAAGGTATCTGTGAAGGCATGGCTCTCAGGATAACAGATTACACACAATTATATTTATATTTATTTTATCAAATTTGTATGACTTACAAAATAATTGGACAGATTGTTAGAATATTAAATAATATCAAGAAGACTTTTAATATGTTCTACATTTAATAAGTTATTAAAATATCACTCATTTCAATACATCCTATTCCTTCATTTTTAAAGATTCGTGACAAGAAACGATACGTATCAAATAACACAATACTCGTAGTTTAAGGGGGTTTTATTATTTCACTTACTGACCACTAAAGCTGCAATCAGTATAGCAAAATTTACCTACTATTACGTTTATTTACAAAGTTCTTTTATTTACCGGTTGCTATGTCTCTGCATAACCCTTAGATTTTACGTGGTATTTATTCACGATACTAAACAAATAATGAACACAAACAATTTGAACTTAATCTCTTTAATATTTAGGAAAAGTTTATATTTTTATCAACTCTTGTGCCTATTTTTAGATAGCAGGTAAAGTGGCTGGCTGATCATGTGCAAATATTGCTACTTATCTACAGTGATTTTGACGTAGTCTTCTTTACAACTTTGTGCAAATAACACGTAAAGAAAATTCCCAACCATGTAATATGTTTCTATTTGGATGATGCACACGTGCCGTGCTTGTGTATTCTTGCTAGGGTTAGGGCTGGGCAAAAACTTTGATAGGTTTATAATTATAATGAGCGGAAAATTTTTAAAGTAAGTATATTTAATACAGTGGAAATTACTTTAGTAATGGATGGCCAAATACCGGGTGTAAGGGACAGCGTCCCGCAAACTGATAGGGATTGCTCAGTCAACGATACTGAACAACTATGACCAGGATTTTTTTTCAGGAAATGAAAAAAAAATTTTACTTTTCCATACAAATTGACTGATCGAGGTGGTCATTTTGTATGGAAAACAATTTTTTTTTTCATTTCCTGAAAAAAAATCCTGGTGGTAGTTGTTCAGTTTTGTTGACTGAGCAACCCCTATAAGTTTGCAGGATGCTGTCCCTTACACCCCGTATATTTTGTCTATTAGATTAGATTAGATTCATTTATTTCATATTAATTGAGTTAATAATAAGAATGTCAAATACAAGTTATACCCTAAAAATAGAACATAAATGTCAAAAACAAAACTTAGAATTCTAAAACAAAATCCAAATAAGTCAAATTTTAAAATTAAAACTGATATCGCAATGTTTTTTATTTAAAGAATAACAGTATTTAAAGAGGATTTACTTTGCAATTCTAACTGATAAAAATTAGGTTGCCTTCAAGCTATAATTTTAAGGCTTCAGAAGATTGGTGTAACCATAAAGATACGTAAATATTTTTTTAGATGGCAATGAATATTGAAATTTTGATAAGATGATAGTTAAATGACATTCAAACATACCTACTAGATTTTATTGAAATGTCACCTACAAAAAAATTTGACTTGTTGGAGAAAAATCTTCAGTATCATAAGTGATTTTTTTTATATAATTAATTTCAATTGAAGAAAATGATTTTCTTTTCCCAGCAGTATTTTGATAGTGAAATGTTCCATCGGCATAATGTTATTATGTTATTTTTCAATGTACATTCCGCAGTTGTGCATGTATTGTTGTTTATGGGAAACTTTTCTTCCTTCGTAGCATGTCTATCGATATTATTTCTTCATAAAATTAAAATATGTAAGTCCCTTTTTATTTTACGCTTATTTGGTAAAAATAAAACAAATATGTTAAAATAATTATGTATGTTGCAACCCTAAGAAATAAATCAGTTTAGAGAAAAATGAATGATAGTGTCCACAGACTCCCCGCCTGATGAAATATCTTATCATGATGTAATAATGGTAATGAAAACCAACACATGACGATTTAAAACAAACAAAAATCATTTATTTAATACTGAAGTTGTGTGAAATTAGACCAAAGCATTTCTACTTGCTAGACAGTACAGCGGCTACCTGTAGAAATTGAAAATAACAGAATCCATAAAATATAATACGGCACTTTTAAACTTGTTGTAGCTTGATAAGACACAACAAAATTTTAAATATTTGATTCTAACAATGAATAAAATGTCGGGAACAAAAGTGCATTCAACAGAACAGGGACGGGGGCATACGCTTCGGCAATGGTTTATATCTATATTAGGTGAGACATTTTTCACTACGATATCATTAAGTTGTTAATAGAATACCTAATTCGAAACAAAAAAATATAACACCATACATCTTGGCGTTTCAGCAAACTCAACATTGATAACATGTGGCCTCCAAATGGGTTGGACTTCACCTATGACCAAGGTTTTGCAGTCAGACAAGTCCCCTACCGGCTATCCTCTATCAGACACGGATATGGCTTGGATTGCTAGCATAATGTGTTTAACTGCTATTGTCGGAGTTCATCTCTACTCTTACATAGCTGATAGATTTGGAAGAAGAGCAGCTGTGATCCTTATTGCAGTACCTCAAGCGGTAAGCTCTACGACAGATGTTTACTTTAAAAATACTTCATAAAAGATTTTACTTCTATTTCATCCTTAAGTTGTTTTTTTTTTAAATTGAGTTTTAATGTTTTGTCAGTTATGCTGGCTGATCAAGTTCTCGTCTGCAAATTTCGCAACATTGATGGCAGCAAGAATATTCAGTGGATTGTCATCTGGTGGATGCTTCAACGTCATCCCGATCTATGTGAAAGAAATCAGTCAAGACAACATAAGGGGACTCACTGGTTCTATCATGCTGCTGTTCCAAAACATTGGCTATCTATTAATGTATATTCTTGGAGCTTATCTGGATTACTTCACTGTGTTGGAAATTGTCGTATGGTTGCCATTTGCGACTGTGCTTCTAATGTGGAAAGCTCCTGAATCCCCTTCGTATTTAATCAAAGTTGGAGAAATTGAGGTACCTATCTTCTAAAGTTATATTTTATTGGACTTGACCATATGTTTGAGCCTAACTCAACGAAATTAATGATTAATTAAAATTTGCAGGAAGCAAAAACTACAGTAGCATGGCTAAGAGGTCTCGATGAAGACAACAAAGTTGTCGAAAATGAAATACTCATTATGAACCACGAAAAAGCTGCATTTGAAGCTATTCCTAGTATCTCTTACATCAGTTTGTGTAAGTCAATAAAAGTATTTGCACATTTTTCTTATACATGAATCAGGCTGATTGTCTCGTATTAGATTGCTAATAACTCTGCTAGTTAAATCTTCATAGGTATATTTAAAAAATTGCTGCAAATAACTTAAAGACTAAATTAATAATACGTATGTTTAGTATAATTGCACAAGTGAGGTTCGTTTTTTTTTTAGTCAAAGAAAAATCCTGGCGCACTTGCATCCTCCTCATGGGTTCCATCATGGCAATCGCCGCCTGCAACGGATGCTTTGTCATCATGACTTACGCGTCTACCATCCTTGCCACCTCTGGAGTCACCGTTAGTGGAGAGTTGCTGGCCATGAGTTTCCCTACCGTTATGATTATTTGCGGTTTTGTCTCCATGGCTTGCGTAGAACGGTTCGGTCGCAAGGTAAATTGAATTGGTTATTCTGTTAAATATTCATTACAACTATTTGAAAGTATTTTAGACCGTATTAAGCACAACAATTTACTGCTGGACATGGGCTTCCCCTGATAAACACCACTCATAGCTTACATTCATAGCGAGAATGTTGCTACCTTTTCCTGGGTTAAAATCCATATATGGATTTATTTAAGACTATAGTCTTAAAAGACACCAACGAGAAAATTAATAAGGTGTTGCATGAAAAATTTAACAATCACAACCGAAATGCTAAACACAAACCTGATGAATTTTTATTTCTTTTTTCAGCTATTGGTGGCCATGGCAAACTTCCTGCTGTCATCATCGATGTTCGGGTTAGGAGTGGTGATCTACATGCAGTCCCAAGGAAGCCGCGTACCAGGATGGCTGCCAGCTGTGTTCATGATGACAGCTGTCGCTGGGTATTCAGGAGGAGCTGGCCCAGTGCCTTATATCATGATGTCAGAGATGTTCAATTTCCAGGTAAGAAGATTTGAATAGAATAATTTTGATCGTATATCCTGTTGTTTAAAAACGTTATACCTATAGGTACTTTTTGTGGTATCGAAGATTTACACTCTTGCGAAAAACAAAACAAAATCTGTCAAAATAATTTTCTGATATCGTAAATGAAAATGGATCGATTTCAGTAAACTAACTTCAATTATATTGTTTCTTTTCCAGATAAGAGCCAAAGTCCTCGGTATGATAGTATCCTACGGTTGGTTTATAAACTTCATACAGCTGCTTGGATATGCTCCAGTGGCAGCCTCACTGGGAGCTCATTCAGCCTTTTATGGTTTCGGAGCCCTCAATTTCATCGCGTTTGTCATCGCTGTGTTTTTCCTTCCGGAGACCAAAGGGAAGAACCCCGAAGAAATAGAAGCAAGATTTAGGTGAAGTAATAAATAGCTTATAGATAAAATTGAACGATAAATTAGGTGATTCTTACCTATAGGAATTCGAACAGGCATACTTGAAACATGTGTTTGCGCGAGGAGTGTACCTAGAAGAAATCTCTAGAAAAAGAGTAGACAGGTACAATTTCTGAGCACTCATTTTGACATTTTGTCACCTTTGTGGTTACGATTAGGCATGGCAATAAAATCTTAAATTATTTCTTAAAAATTTATTACAACATTAATTTAATTATATCCGTCTGGTTAATTTAATTATAGTTATTCATTATGTACACCCATAGTTAGCGCCATGAATAAATTTCTTATTACTTACTAATATTATGTGAAAGTAGAATAAAATAGAAATTATATTAATGCTTCTTATTTGCAATAAAACAGTTTATATTTTATTGAGTAGATATATTAGTTTTATTTACCTAACTACTCATACCGGGCTTACAAAACGCACATAAATTAATCAATCATTAGAAAATCGGTAATGTTGATAAATTTACTCGTATATGATACCAAATATCTGAATTGTTCTATGGACAGCAAAAACAAAAATAAATACGAAAGAAGATTTAAAAGAAAAAAGAGTTTGATGCCTTTTTAAAAAGACAATATAATTATGACAATGAATTTAACTTTTAGTTAAGTATTTCATATTCATCTGGTAATATGCATCATTGAATTGTTAATAGGGTGTTGGGAAAAATGCACTAAAGTTATCTTCTTTTCTTAAGAAACCTACCTACCTATATAAATTTAAAATTATTTGCTCCTTGTGTGTATTTTGTACTTGAGCATGACGTATATTTTGTTCAAACTCAGTTATGTTCACTTGCTCTACAATTGTGCAAATAATGGAAAATGACACACCTATATTTCTTAGGAAAATGGACGATGATATCGAAAAAATAAAACATATTAAGAAAACGACAGACGGAATGATTCACAATGGCATCCACTTATAATAATTCTGACAATATTATTGTTTTATAAATATCATATTGGACTATTCACTTCAAATAAAATTAACATTCTCAAATAAATCAAGCCCTAGTTGATCTTTTGTAAACCTAAATGCAGACGAATTGACGTAACACTTAGACAAAATTTATAAAGGCTTTCATACATGGCTCTAATCAAATATTATGATAACCAGAAATATAGGTAATCATAATGATAATAATGTTTATAATACCCCACGCTGTTCTGCAAGTTGATTTGTATCAAGATTAAAAAAAATAGTTCCTGGAATTTGTGTTAGTATTGAAATGATTGACAACTCTGGAAGATTGAGCAAAACACTGGTAATCAGTGGAACAAACATAAGTGCATCCAATAGTTTCTGAATTATGGTTGAGGCCTCTTTACAAAGTAAAATATTTTCATATTTAGATCATAATATTTCTATTATAAGCTTTTAAAGGTATTATTTATAATTTACATCATTATCAGATATAATGTAAGAATAGGAACTAAATATTGATTATGTTATATTATGATAAAATACGATTATAAATAACAGACCTATAATAAACACATTTTCACTGATACCTATTAACAGTCATTCCATTGTACTCGAATTATAACTCCGTAACTGGTATGTAATTTTATTATAAACTTTTTAAATAGTTACTAGCATACTAATTACGCAATATAGGTTTTATCACAAAAAAAAAACGCTTAGTTTCTTAGTTACCCGAATTTGAAATTAGATTGTTATTTTAAACGGGATTATTAACGCGATTATATTTATTGTTACCTCGATATCTAAATGTAATCATCTTATTTTAATGAATAACCACGAAAGTTAAAAAAAATTGAAGTAAGTATGTGCAGCAGCAGCACAACAGACCCATCATAATACCGGGTCACGTTTCAAAAGAAAGTTGTTAAAGTACATTTGGTGCATTAACCTCCTTCAGGGTTGTTATTCCCGTAACTTCACCTTGTATAATTGTTTAATTTATATTTAATCAGCTCATGATAATAAATATGCCAGAAAAGCTTTACATATCAACCGTGTTTACTCAGAGCTTATTTATTTATCTACGTAAGGGAAATCTGACACTCATAGTGCTATTTCACATTTTAAGCTTGTATTATTTATTAGGTGAGCGTTGATGACAAGTAAATATTTACTTAGACAAAATTTGATAAAATCAACGGAACAAGGTTTGATAAGGCTTTCGCATTACCATGTCGTGCAAATATTGTGATTACGTGGGTGTTTCTAAGCACATCAGTTCTGTAGTAGCAGTACATTTGATATTGTTGCAAAATATTATTTTGGGTTCTGTCATTAAAAAAATTTTTTTATACTTACATTTATAATGAGTCAATCTTTAATTTAATATTTTATCTATTATGTAATTATTATGATAACATCGCGTTAATCAATTACAAAAAGGGAATGATACTGATTGCTTATGTTATACACCAAGCTGGGATAGATAAGTACCTATTTATATTGTAAGTTAGTTATAATTGAAACAACGCCATCTTTGCAAGTCTATTTATTTTCTCTCACTCACACCTAGCTGTTACATCAATGTTCTATCCTTCTTACTCTTATCTATTAATCCCTTACATGCCCTTTAAATTTTCAAAAAGAAATAGGTAACATTTTCTTTTTAAAATTTACATTATTTCCTTACTTACATGCTCTTTTCTAATAAAGTTTATTTCAAATCTTACTAAAAATTTGTTTTATTTACCAATATTCTATCTATCCCTTTATTTTTCCTAACCAAAGAAAACGAAACAAATATTTTTTTCATTTTAAATACTTAGTAACAATGTATGGAAGCTAACGCCATCTATGAAAAAACTGAGATAAACTCTTTACTTTACAAAAACTTAGAAATAAACCCTAATTACCTGCTTTTATCAAAACTTGAATTAATTTACAACAAAACTGTAATATTAGTATACCTACTGTGAAAGTAATAAATTAAACATTGCATGCAAAATGTTTACATAAAACAAGAAAATTTAAATTGACCTATGCCCTTATGTACTGAATTTTTAAAACTTCAAAATTTAACATTTCTTAGTAGAAATAGCATTATTTACTTAAAGATATAGTTAGTATGAATTTACTTTATAGTTAGTTACTTACTTATAGTTAGTAGGTATGAATTTACTTATACAAATCTTTCTACAAAAAATCTGCAAAGTACTATAGTTATGTAATATGTTTACTTTAAACAAACCTTAAGAAAAAGTATGTAAAGTACTAATTACGTTATATTATTTTCCTTTATACAGACCTTTTAAAAAAAAGTATATAAAATACTGTATGTAAAGTTGATTTCACAACAACTGTGTTTTACTAGAAACATAGCTATTTGAAACTAAACTAATAATCTAAAATTGTTGTTTAGGTACTCTTGCCATCACTTACATAAGTGCATCTAGGACTACGAGAAAATAAAAAAAAATAACAAATCAATGAAAATAGGTAGAACAAAACCTATCTAGGGAACCTTCTTAAAATCTTCAGAATGCGTCCGTCCGCTTGTGGTAGTATATTTCTATTTTTGAGACTTCTGTCCACATCATCACTTTGATCATCACAATAGGTTATGTCATCATAGTCATCTATCATCACATCATCTTGTAAATAGGTATAATGTTTTGTCCTGTTTGAATTGTTATTATGAGAACCTGAAATAGCTGAAAAAGAAAGTCTGTGGTTTCCTGTTGTTTTGATGTAGGTATTTATGGCGAATAGCATTTTTTTTTTTTTTTTTTGGTAGTAAATCGTCCCAATCCTTATTACTTTATAATGCAAACTTGGTCAGTGTTGATACTATTGTTGCGTTTGCCCTTTTCAACTAGGCCATTACTGCTTTATACTCCAAACATAATATTCTAGTAGTATATATTTTATCGTCCACTTTGAAAAGAAATTTTGTGTTGTTGACTTGTGAAACTGATCTGATTTGCCATTATCTTGTCGCATGATCAATGTAAACAAAAATGTATGGATTTCCTGCATCTGTTACTGGAAGTGTCATGATCTAATGAAAATACTTGAAAAATACTTGGTGAAAATAGGTACTCTTTGTAACTGATATGATGTTAAACGTACATCAATAAAATTGTAGTTCAAAGGTTGTGTGCCTAAACGTGGCTTGGAACAATGGTGAAACGTACCTTGTTTCCTCACAATCCTTATGAATCCACTATTTTCTCATACATTTTCCCATTATTTCATTTAGGTATTCACTGTAATTCCATAGTTTTAGGTTAACTTTGAGATCTTCACTGTTATTTTCACATTGTAAAGTTTCACATAGGTTTTAGGTTAGTTTTCTTGTTGTTGATTTATGGACTTCATTGTATCAAGTAGATAAAGTGGTAGGTATAATTTCTGGAAAAACTTGAAATACGTCTTGAATAACTAACAGTGATAGTATAGGTTAAACGTACCTGTACTTTTACGTTCTCTGATAGTTATAAACTTCTTTTGCCGAAACGTGGCATCTACAATACAGACTGTGACTCTTTGTTTGGTGATACGTACCATGCAATGGCCAACTCAATCTGTCTGAATCTTCTTACTATTTATATATTTTCCCAAAATTTTTAGTTAATCCATTATTGATAACGGCTTAGATTTAATTTTTACTGTCATTTACTTCACTTTACTACTGTAAACATTATTAAAACCATTTTTTGGCCCAGCGCCATGTAAGTTAGTTATAATTGAAACAACGCCATCTTTGCAAGTCTATTTATTTTCTCTCACTCACACCTAGCTGTTACATCAATGTTCTATCCTTCTTACTCTTATCTATTAATCCCTTACAATATTGCTTAGATAAAAATACAGTGCATTCTATGCCATTATTCTAAAATACCCACATAAATAACATAATGTGAAATATGTTAACTGACTGAAAAAAGAACTTGGGTGCTGCATCGCTATTAAATCTTAATAAAAAAAATCTGATCGAATATTTGCCTAACAAGTTCAAGAAAGTGTTACATCTTAATGAAATTAAAAAAACAATTCAATGAAAGGATTCAGTCGAGGCAATAATTTAGCTAGCTGCGAACCTATGATGATCATTATAATAATAAAAGTTATATCATTGGTATAGGATAATGTACCTAATAATTAAATAACACAATTTAATATTTCCCCAACTACTCCTACATCAGCCTTAACAGTATTTTTCCTAATGACCATTTAAACAGCAAACACTGATGCAATATCTGATAAAATTGCGACTGAAAAGAGCTTTTATTATCTACGGTTTTTACGTGTATTTTTAGAAAGCAAATTCAAGGATCTTGTACAAATATTTACGTAAGTCGACACTCATAAATCTTTTTGATACATACTAGTTTCAAAAATATGTGCAAATATTAGCAAAACATAAAAAAAAATTCATAGCACCTGATTATTTGCGAAATGACGCGTGCTCTCATTTTATGTTTTTAATAGGGTTGGACAAAGAATGTAATCAAATGATAAGCCTACAGATAATTTTACTATTACTGATAAGCTTTCCGATATTTCTATTTGGTTGTTATTATTTCTATGGTTAAATTATGATATTATCAATATTTAAAATCAATATAAACCCGCCGATCGCTAACAATTAGCATTTGGATTAACAAATGCAGAAATAATCATTGACTTTCCATGATTGTGCTTAGGTATGTAATTACTGACTATAATCAATAATTACATTATGGTAATCTTTAAGATTTAAGTTAATGTCATAGAAATCACACCCAGGATTCGGTTCAAATTAAATTTAATAAAAATGCCATACTACTTGTATATTCCGATCAATAATTCCTATTTATGATTTGATTTGTAATGATAATTATGTAGATATAAGAATTTAAAAAACGCAACCCTATGTACAAAAGTGGTTTAAAAAACAAATAAGAAAATTTCGGTGTTGCTGACTGATGAAAATATTTTATCTCTATGTGAGGTGAGGTTGATACGTAATTAAAGTAAATAAATTATGACGTTATTAAACAAATACAACAGACACATATATAGCAGGAGTAGCTCCAAATTGAATCAGTATCTACCTGACTGTTCACAGTCAAGTAAGAGAAAGAAACATCATTACCATCATTTGTTTCTATTTGTTAGTGAAGTTTGTTTACAATGGAAACCATGTGTGAAACAAAAGTGGTATCGTCGAGAAACGTTCAGGGACATACATACCGGCAATGGATGATTTCAATTCTTGGTGAGATTCAGTTTTCAATTTAACCGGTCAATTATTATGTTGTCCTTTCAAGTATCAGCAATTTTGAGGTTATGTTTTGGTTTTACAGCAAACTCAACTATGATAACTTACGGACTTCAAGCGGGCTGGATTTCACCCATGACCAAAGTTCTTCAATCAAATGACTCTCCTACCGGCCAACCGCTGTCAGACACAGAATTGTCGTGGATTGCTAGCATTATGTGTCTGATGGCTGTGGTCGGAGTATACATGTACTCATACATTGCTGATAAATTTGGAAGAAGAGCAGCTGTTTTACTTGTTGCTGTACCTCAAGCGGTAAGTTCCTACTTATATTTTTATAACAATGGAAGTTATTTTGACTGCCGTGACTTGCTTTTGGTAACTTTGTTATTTTTTATTAGTACATTTTATTCCATTATTTTTCTGACACATTCTATTGATCACAAAAGGTCACTTTCTTACATTTGATTTATTTTTTTCAGCTTTGCTGGATTTTCAAGTTTTCGTCAGCAAACACAACAATTTTGATGGCAGCTAGAATATTCAGTGGATTATCAGCTGGCGCTTGCTTTAATGTCATCCCTATTTACGTGAAAGAAATCAGCCAAGATAATGTCAGAGGACTCACTGGTTCCATCATGATGCTGTTCCAAAATGTTGGCTACATATCCATGTATATTATGGGAGCCTATTTGGATTATTTCACCGTGCTTAAGATTGTCGTATGGCTGCCATTTGCGACTGTGCTGATGATGTGGAAAGCCCCTGAAACACCTTCATATTTGGTCAAAGTTGGCAAAATTGAGGTAAATATAATTAATTATGCTTTACCAAAAGTTCTCATATTTTCCCCTTTTATTAATTATAAAAGCATTGGGTTAAACATCTTGAACAAAATCTAATAGAGGTTATATGTTTTGTTTACAGGAAGCAACAACTACAATTGCTTGGCTAAGAGGTCTCAGTGAAGACAACAAGCAAGTTGAATATGAAGTACATTGCCTTGAGAACGAGAAGACTGCATTTGAAGCTCTGCCTAGCGTCACCTACTCTAGCTTGTGTAAGTTTTAAATTAAAATTATTAAACAATGATATCAATCTACAAGAATATATTCATATCATCAACATAGTACACATATACAATGTTATTTACGAATGTTATTTTCGTTGCAGTCAAACAAAAATCATGGCGCTCCCCAATTCTCCTCATGTTCGCCATCATGACAATCGTCTCAGCCAACGGATGTTTCGCCATTCTGACCTACGCCTCAACTATTCTTGCGACTTCTGGAGTAACTTTCAGTCCTGAGCTGCAAGCCATGAGCTTCCCTGCTGTTATGATCATTGGAGGGTTCATCTCCATGGCTTGTGTGGAACGGTTTGGTCGCAAGGTAATTGTCTATTTTGTATATTTTACCTATTTCATACTTCTTATGATAAACTTGTAAACTTTAAAAACAGAAAGCCTTGTAGCATTCGTCTGTTGGATGTTTTGCAAAGTTGTAACGTTTGCCTTTCTTTTCTAGATCCTGGTTGCCCTGACAAATTTCTTGATATCGGGCTCAATGTTTGGCTTGGGAGTGGTGATCTACATGCAGACTCAGGGTTTCGTCGTACCAGGATGGCTTCCAGCTCTTTTCATGATGGTTGCTGTTGCTGCCTTCGCTGCTGGAGTAGGTCCAGTGCCTTACATCATCATGTCAGAGATGTTCAATTTCCAGGTAAGAACGAGATGAATGACAACTTTTTAAATCTGCTGGTTCAATAAATGAGTAATGATCTAAATTTTTTTTTTTCTAGATATATAAACGATAAACTAAATGGCTCATAAAACAATTTATTTTAATTTATCTGTTAAAAAATAGAAAAGGTGATTGTATTTAGTTATACCAATAAAATAATAATTGTTTATTTCTTTCCAGATAAGAGCCAAAGTACTCAGTCTGATTATATCCTACTCTTGGTTCATAAACTTCTTACAACTGCTCGGATACGCGCCAATAGCTGCATCCATGGGAGCCCATACAGCGTTCTTCGGCTTCGGAATACTCAACTTCATCGCCTTCATCATCACTGTTGGACTTCTTCCTGAGACCAAAGGGAAAAGCCCTGAAGAAATTGAAGCCAAGTATCGGTCGACTTAGGATTATAGGACGTCTTAGGTCCGTATTAATAAATGCAGTTCAAGATTGACAGCGATATAAAATGACATTCCTGATAGTACGCTGTCAGTTTTTAGGGCTGATATATTTCTACGGGTCATTGATAAAGGATCGCGATCTCATAGTGGCAATTTTCGCCTATAGGAACCCTGTGCTTGCTCAAATGATTCAAGTTATGTTAAAACGATCGGCTACGATGATGGTGCTGTACTTATACGACGTAGATTGAAAATAGATCATACTTATACGTAAATTTTTCTATGCATTTGCGTTATAAGGTTAAGCCTGTTTTTGCATTTTGTTATAGTAATTATTGTCGTATAGAAGTTACTAATCGTTCCTAGTTTAGATTTGTTTCAAAGCTGGTATTTGTAGATAAATATTTATAAACACTATCTATCAATACAGCGTAGCTAAGTACAGCTTTAATTATGACATTTAGTGTAAGATTGCAAAAAAAGTATTAAAAAAAAGTGAGAATATATTTTATATAAAAGAAATGTTTTCATGGTTTTATTCGAACTACGGCCAATAACTATTTATTTAATATACATATTGCATTCATACAGTAACATTGAAAAAACACACAAAGAACAAAGACACAAAAAAATTGCAGCAGACCTACCTACAGATGTGATAAAGACGTTAATAAGATTATGAACAATTAATAACACAAAAAATATTATACAAATGACCAAAACATTACGAAATTAAAACATGAATAGTCAAAACACATTATTGATTTACATCTACCTAGCTATAAGCCGGGTGTAATGGACAGCGTAAACTAAACAAATTTCACCAGGAAATTACGAAACTAATATCTCAATGTACAGGTTTTTAATTTTATTGCATAGCTTACAGAGTGGTTTGGTAACCCTAAATCATCGCATATATTTTTTTTATAATTTACTTTTTCATACAAAAAATACCAATTCTATCAGAAAAATTGTATGGGGAAGTTATTTCTTTTTTCGAAAAGTATTTTTTATCAAGTTTTTCATGTGATCCCTTGTCGATACTACACCAAACTAAAGCTATATCATATCACTTAATAAAATTAAATCCTTGTATTATTAACGAAACTTTAGTTAAATCTTCATTATGGTTGCTATTGAATTGAACAGGATCTAAGGAGCGTAGTTCACAGGAAGCACTGTGCCTACAGGGTGTTTGAGCGCACAATCAAGACATGCGGGACGTACCTAGATGACAGAGAAACGCTTTGCTTTTAGAGATGGGACGTTTTGTCGGTATACTGGTTGAAAAAGAGTGTCATAAAATACCTAAAACATTTTGAACAAAACTTCCATAAACACTTTTTAATCACAGATATTGGTATTGATATTCCATTATGTACCATCAAGTACCCCAAGCATATAAGCTAAAAAATCGGGGAAATGGCCATGTTCACAATACTGCGATCGCATTCCCAAGTCCCAACGCAGATCTGCGGTGCAAGTTCGTGGAGCGACGCAGACAACTTTCACGATTTGGGTGACATTATGTAACATCGCAGAGATGTGCGATGTGAATCAATTCGCAATTTCTTGCGATGCGTCGTGCAACATTACAGTTTTTAAATTAACAAATATCAACATTACTTAATGGAAATCGAACCCATAACTTCCGAATCGAGAGCCCATGGCTCAGACTATACGATACAACAATCCAGTAAGCTGCAAGCCCATCGCGGATCCACGCTTCACCGAACTTACCTCAAATAATGATCGTGATTCGATAATCGACCCAGCGATACGCCGCATCACTAATCTTGGGCACCAAACAGAATAGCACAATAGGCTAACTTGCGGTTAAGTAGAACTGTAACTCAAGGGTCATAGAGGAGGTTTTCGTTTGTTCAGCTAAAAGTTAATGTTGTGGAGCAGATTGAAGAGACAAGTGGAGTAGATTCGGGGCCCGGAGCATTCGAGTGAGTTAAATCTGTTAGTTAGGTTACGTGGAAGGGTGGAACATTCGCACCTTATCCTGTATTTCACTAACATTTATTTGAACAACTGTTTTCATAAATACAAGTATTTTGCTGTTATATTAACTTGGTAAATATTTCAATTTTGTAATAGTTTCATGTGTATGAATGATTTTTATTATAGATTTTTTCTTAGTTTATTCCTGTGCGCTATCTTGAATATAGGTACAAAATAAGTGCACAATTTGTGGGATCATAAAACTTTTATAACGTTTACGATAATAGTAATTGTGATAAACTATTAATTATGATTTATGTCAAAAATAATATTTGACTGCCAAGTTTAGATAAAAATTATTTTTGAACAGCTCACACTTTTCTGAAATGGTATTCAAAACATTCAGATTTTGTAGCACAATGCAGTAATTCGCAAATTACCCAAATTGCTTTTTTACTACCGAACCACTATACCTAGTTGGCTAAACCAATAAATTTTATGCAAAGCCGTAAAACATCCGCCTCACCTTGATATATTGGCGTGCAAGTAATCAACTTTATGATTGAAAACCTTTTACTGAACACAGACAGGGCGAAAGACACAATTTTCTAAATTGGATTATAGATAACATTTTGATAGAGTTCGATGGGTACGTATATGTAGCGTAGGTGAACGAGTTTTACCAAGTTATTTTTGCTAGTAAATATTTGTGCAATGATACTGACATTTTATTAAGTACTTTTATGGCATCCAGTAATAAAAAAAGGTTTTAAACAATTTTATCCAAAATACAGATTTATTCAAATTATTTCTTTTTGGTACGAAGTGGTTTAATAATACTGAACTATTAATGTAAAAACGTTATATTCAGCCTTTATTATATGTGTTTGTATTTGTTCCTCATTTAGTTGGAAAAACCAGCAAATGCATACCCCAACATATCGGATAGAAGTTAAAAAAAACCTTAACGATAAGAAAAATATTTAAGTAGATGAAACCTAGGATAAATAAATATACATTACGGATACATTACACAAATATTAGGTATATTACAGTTTAGTTTATTATTGTTTTTACAGGAAACTATTATCTTTATATTTCTGAGCATAGTTTGTTTTATAATAATTATTTGGAAGGTAAAATAGGCAAACAATTTAACCGTAGACATGTACTCGTAGTCAGTTTGTAACTATTAGTTTATAAAAATGTGTACAGCATGGTAAACATTCAAAAAAAAAAAAAAAAACGAAATTGATATTGTAGGGAATCGTGAGTGACCGCGAAAGTTTGAAACAGTTTGTTTTATTTTCATTTCACCAATCTTACGACCTGACCGACCAAGGAATATTCTCCGTAACGAAAAAAACGCACTAAGTGTGCGAGTAGGAAAACCAAGAACTTCTGGATATTAGCAACAATTGCTTTTCCGATTGCACAGTGGGATTTTCCAGTGGCCAGGCCCTTATAAGTGAATTCAAGCACTATTAACTTACAAAGTATCCAATGAATTCAGTACCGAATCCGCCCCTCTTTCTCTTACAGACAAAGCGTTTTAACAAAATTGGTTAGTTTATTACGAGCAAACATTTTAACTTTAGTTTTAGCCCACAGTTGTAAAAATGCATCATTGCATTTGTAGCACCCACTTCTATTATATGTTTTATAGTCTTCTTTCTAAGTGTAAGGAAAATAAATTCTTGGATTGTTCTTTTTAGGAGCCCCTAAGTAACCAAGCACAGCTTGGCTTTTAAGGAATGTGTATCATTTTAGAACGTAAAACATATTTTAAGTAGAGTCAATGACTTATTCAGTTTGTGAGAAGTTTTCACACTCGGATGATTTTTTTGATAAATAACACAAGAGCAAATAGACTATACGATTTATTTTAATTTAATTTTATGTCTCTGTATTATCTTGTATAGATATTTAGGTACTCGCACATATTTGATGTTGGGTCTTCAAATATCATGTTATTAACTTTTGAAATATAAATAAAATACCCCTAGCTAGAACTTTGTTGTACATGTGTAGGTAATAGTATTATTTGTACTTAAATAACAAATGTTACGATCGTTGTGTTGGACTTGTGAATCATAAATATTTAAATAACACCTGTATGGTATTGTATTTTATGACTGTATGTGGCAGCTATTATACATCCAATGTTAAAATATATTCATTATGATGTATCATCAAACCAAGCACGGATAAATAATACAAGCTGTATGTTAGGTATTATAGGAACAGGCTGGAGTTTCCTCATCAAATCAAATAAATAGCTAGTACTAAATGTTCCGTACCCTCCTCTCTCAGATACAAACATGGCATAAAAGTAAACGAGGTTTACGCAAACACACCGTCATTTGGTTGGCTAATAGAGCCGTCTATATGCCGTTGCAACTCGCGTCCTGTTGGCTTTCCTTCTTCTCCCATCAATTGGGTTGAACGACCCGATAAACGACGGTTTGAAGACTTTAGTTTAAAGGTTACCTCAAAATCTCTGACACATTTTGTGTAACGGCCACTATCAAACACATGGGCTGCTGGCCCATAAACCCGGAAATGTCATTCTTGACAGACCACCTAGTGATTGTTACTGCATTGTCCAAAATGTAAAAAAAAGATTTAATACAAATATCACTCCTCGAGTATTAAGCAAGCATTCAAGACAACCTTTTCTGGACATTACAATACAATATGTCCAGAAAAAATTGTCTTGACCTTTAACATTTTGAATCTACATAATATTATGTAGATTCGGGTATCCCTATAGACAAACAACGGTCCGATGAACCCTAGTGTCAAAGTTGTGGAATAATACCATGTTCATGTGAAATTGGCTACTTTCCAACTAGTCAAATCAGCAACGTTTTATGAAATGTCAAAAACGCTTTTTTGTATGAAAATAGTAAATTATGACGTCACATTTTAGTAAATATTGACTAATCAAATCAATAACTTATATACTTTTAATTCGATTATTAAAATCTAAATGTGCATTTTTTTTTTAATGATGAATGAAATCCACAATATTTTTAGCCATTAGTTTTAAGTATAAACGTTTTGAATTTTTTAAGCTACCCAGTCAAGTACCCAATTATGCAAAAATGCACCAACAAATAGATTACGCTAACAGGGCAGCCAATATGACCAAGCTAAGCAATGTCCGTATTGAAAGCCAAACAAAGCCGCCACACCGAAAAACAAGCCAATTCTGAAACATGGAAAACTGCAAGAAGATTTCGATTACTTCTGTGAACGTGAGCGCATTCACAATTTTCCGATCGAACGGATGCCGAAGTTCCCGGCTCGAATGCGCTCGCAAATCTTGCAAGTCGAATGGGATTCGACGTGTGGAGATAAGAAACTGGGACCCGCCAGAATAATGGGAAATGGAGAATTAAGGATAAGTTTTCGAGCGTAATTTGATTGCGTTCATTATTGTATAAGTTCTGCATATCGTTCGAAAGATGAAACGCAAATCTTGAAGCGCTGAGCCAAGCTATTCGTTATCTGTTTTATGATGCATGATTTCCTGGCTGGCATTAATATTAGAAGTTATATCAGTATAATTGAAAGAATACTACTTACCCTCTTTTAGTTTTTACCCGACTGTCAAGGAAGGGTTATAATATACTAATTTATTTGATGCTATTTGGTTTTTTTAAAATACAAATCGAAAGGTATTTTATCATGTGGAGAAAAGAAACTAGCACCCGTAAGAATAATGGGAAATGGAGAATTAAGGATTTTTCGTGCATAATTTGATTGCGTTCATTATTGTTTGAGTTCTGCATAGGTAACTTTCGAAAGATGAAACGCAAATATTTCTGAACAAACTTGCATTGATGCTATTCGTGTTTTATGATGTTATTTTTCTGCTGGCCGTATGATTAAAAGTCTAATTTCTTTTCTTTTTTCTTTCAATTACTTTACATCAAATGCATTTATTTTTTAGATACGACTCGGCTTTTCATTTTAAAGCCAAAATCGTTTGGCTTTTTTAAAGTAGATTATAAAACTAAAGTCCACGTAGTATTCCGAAAAATAAACAACGACTGCAGAATTTTTAATAATTATTTAGGTTTTTATTTTTAGATAGTAAGTAACCTTTGTCTTAAAACGCAATGATTTTCAGACAATAAAAATCTAATAAAATATTTTTTTCTTAAATTTCGTTAATCCGCGTAGGTATAATTAGATTAATTAGGGTTTCATAGAGCATATTAGTGACATATTTTATTTCTAAGTTACTTCCTTGCTAGCACATGACAAAAGATGATACAATGTGTTTTCATATTAATTTATTCCTACGACCCCAATATACTGCTAAAACGGAAGGACGGGAACCCTTTTCTCATCAAATAACAACAAATAATGGAACTCCAAATTACGTGGTCAGCATCACGTCATATCGAGCTAGTAAATAATGGCCGGTTAGTTGTTTAACAGTAGTGATATAATTTCGTCTACATGCATTAATAATGATAGTTTTTTCTTTTTAAATTTATTTAAAAATATCTAAGGACAAGTAAAAAACATTGCAACTATGAAAATTTATTTATATCAAAGATACCTACTCTCTTTGATCCAAATGCTTTGATCTAAATGAAGTTTGACAGTATTCACGTAAAAAAAGGGCATAGTAGGACCTTACTCTATTTTGTAAGCCTTGCAAATTACACCAGGCCTATTAACTGTCAAATTGTCTAATAATAATTTCAGGAAATGTTATCTGTTGTTGAATGTTGAAGGTGGTGTAGTGTTTGTAATAAAAGTTAGTAAACATGGTAGGTACTAAAACTAAACTCTCTCAGATGCATTACTGTTACGGAAGTAACGATGCTTTTTTATGTGATATTGGCCCACAGATTAGCAAAGATCAGCCTTCCAAACTTATCTCGTTAGTCGGTAATCTGCAAACTGATGGTCAACTGTAGGGAAGTCATTTAATAAATAGAGATTATTGAACCTGTTTTATGAGGGTTCCCTAGCCGAATTAGTTTTTTGCTTCGTTGCTGGTAGTGGAAGAAAATTACGTGGCTAGTTATTGGGAGATAAGAGATTTTTAGTTATCTACCATTGTATTATACCCAAGTGGTGTAAGTAATAAGTAGTAATGTTATGGTATAAGTAGGTACTGAGAATACACAAAGTAATGTTCCTACTCGAATTGTTTGAGTAAGGCAATCATATTACGCAACATCAAATAAAAATAGGTAGGTACTGAATGGTAGATATAAAAAAATTAAAGCCAAGGCAAAAGCTTTAGTAAGTAATAATCGTCAAAACAACCTTAAGGAAAAACGATTATTGCGATAGGAAAAGAGTTCACAATATAAATTACAGAGTGAAAACATACATGCTAATAAAATAAGGTATTATAAATGACATCAAAGACAGAAAAATACCCAGTATCATCTAAGTACTTATCATAAACAGAATGTTCAGTCTTCTTTTATTTATTTTCCGTGGGTTGTCGGTTCAGTAATTTTATTCGTGAGTATTTTTACTGAAAATAAACAAAAATACTTGCAGTAAAAACAGGTAAGCTACCCGGAATAATACTAGGAAATATTCAGAAAAGTCTCCGTAGTATCCAAAAATAAGAGGCGATTCTAGCGCAACGTTAACAACAATAACTACAGGATACGGCGCAAAATAAACAGTTTCATTATTATCACCGGACTACAGCTATTCATGGAGTGGCTTATCTAGCAGTTATGTTTTGATATCCTCGTAGTATTACTACACGTTGTTACTGCAGCTGTGGACGTGCGTCTTTATAGGACACGATTTTTTTCGTAGTTTTGGGTGTCGAAATTTTACCGCATCATCATCAGCTCACATCGCCCACACTGAGAGGCATGAGCCTACCCTGAATTTCCGGCAATCAGGCCTTAGTGACCACGCGAGCCCAGTACGGAATTGTCGACATCACACACAACCTTTGAATTTCTATGTGCTTCAAAGTGTTTTCAATGCTTAATAAACAGGAAAATATATATATATATTCATTAAGACAAAAATACAGATTTTAAAATATTTCAAATTTTGTCGTGATGTAAATAGCCAAACATGTCCGCAATACGCCTCGTCTGAAATCATCTGAAGTGTATTTTTTATTAATAACACCATCACACACAAGTGATAGGAAAACTCACATCAATAAGTTTTATAGAGCCCAATTACTTGACTTTGAATTCTACACATTCCGCACATTGATAATTCGACCTTAAATTCAAGTCAGAATCTTAGATTTCCATAACGACTTCAAGAAGATTGACCATTAACCATTGCCCATTAGGTACTAATTGATAAGTACAATATATATAAAATACAAATGCAATATTAATTCGTCACCCATAATTTGGTGAGTATGGTCAAGGTATGGTCTCGTGAACGTAACCAGAATGTTAATAACACTACCTGGCTTAATGATATTTACGATACGCATGCGGTCAGCAAGCCAAGTGGCTTAAGCCTGTCAAGTGCCACCCAGGTGTCTTGTAGCCAAGTATCTCGATCCACTCAAGTGCATTCTGAACAATCCAACTGTGCCAAGTCAATTTATGTGAATCGGTTTGCCTACGAGTAGGTTGGCTTGGTGTTTTAAACATTGTAGATTATCATGGTCCTAAATACTTCTGGATCTAAACGATAAGAATATAATATCAATTCAGCTGCATTATATCAAGTTTCTTTTCCTAAATACTACTTATAAAATTTACTAATATGATTAATAGGGAAGAGTTTGTATTTTTGTATGTTTTGTTACTTTCACCATTAGAAAGCTACGTTTAATTTATGTAACGTAAGCCTTATCTGATTCCCACGGGAAAACTCATTAAACCAAGTAAAACTGCGGCACAGAAAGTTAGATGATCAAAATTTATTTTTAATGTCGTATGCACTAAAAATGTTTACGTCTAGTTAAAAGCACAGATTACACCCCTCTCCCCTCTTTCAATTGCTTTTTTATTTATTAAAGAGTTAAGTTACAGTTTGCAGAAAGTTTAATGCAAGTTTAGTTACTTATTTACAAAGTTTAAGTTTAAAATATTGATAAATATTCGTGTAAATACCTAAATAGCAATTATAACAGCTAATTATTTATTATTATTATTAGGTAAGTTTTCCTTAAATTTTATCTGTAAGAAAATCTGATTTACTTAGTATTATTGAAAATATTATTTTTATTTATAAATTTTCTTTCAAAGTGTGGCTTTTCATTTTTCTTTTTATTAAGTTTCTGTTTTAAAGATAAAAGGTACGGTACACAAACTAAATACCTGCTTACATTATTTTTCAGATGGTTTTGCCAAAGTTTCAATTTTATTTTTTCATTGCACTTATGGAAAAACATTTAACAGTTAAACGCATAACAATATAAGAAAAGTACAACAAAGGCAGCCTTATTGCTAAAGTACCAAATAAGGCAATCTGCAAGATAGGTGAAACAAAAGTACGTAGAAGTTATCGGGATTGTTTTATTTCCATAACAAAAATTGCACTATGCGTTCAAAAAATACGCACCAGGAAAATGCAACTAATATAGAGTTAACATTATCTAACAAATTGAACATAATGAAAACAAGACTACGGTTGCAGAAAAAAAAACGCATACAGCGTAATTAAAAAATATGGGGAGTAAAACCGTTTATAGCAGTTTTTTCTGGTTAATTGCAAATCCTACGGCACAAGCAGTAACAGTTTACCGTACGGTCAAGTTAACTGGAAGTTATATCGATGTATGGGTTAAGCCATAAGATTTACCCAGATTTTGCAGTTTGGTTTTAGACAAAATCCGCATTGCATTAAAAAAATTACATTCCTGTGAAGGGATATATTTTACGAAGCATAAACAATAAATAAAAATTAAAATAAAGAAAGAGTTAAAATAAAAACTCGGCTTTAGCGCTGCTAAAAGAAACGTAATTCCTTAAATTATTTAAAATTAAAGTGAGAATGCTCTATTATTTTTATTTTAGACAGTGATGGAAATAATCTTAAATTCAGTACTTAGTTAAATGTCGTTTACCTGAACAAACACCATTAATATTTCTCCACAGTTAAACTTTTCTGAAACGCGTTTACAAGGTATTTTACGCTTTGCCTTCCCCGTATAGGGATAAAGGCATGACTTTATTAATTATGAATTCAAACTTTGTAGTTTCTAACTTAAACCGCGTCGTTTGCATTAGGTGCGACCAAGCATTAACCGTGTTACGGAGCGTGGTAGAAAAAGACCTTTTTCCACACCAACCTATAATACAACCCTTTTTTGCATCCACTAATAGCTAACGAAAACTAGTTTCCAGTGCAGATACCTAGTAATTGAACGGAGTAATGCGATTTTTATTTTCATTTTCTTTTTGTACAACACAGCTGAAGAGTGTTTCGGCCCGTATTTATAATCAGCTCTCAAGAGTGACAGCGAGTTTGAGTTCGTATCAGAAATGTCATTCCAGTACAAAATTACCTGTCAAATCCGCACTCAATATTGCTCTCAATTTTGAGATCGCTTTATAAATACGAGCCTAAGTTACCGCGGTTCATGTTTATACGGACGTCAATGTGTTTGTTTTTGTTCTGATAGTATCATCACAATCAATACAAAGGGTAACCAGTGACTGCAGCAGTGGTTTTTGCATCCTCGAATCAGCCTGTAGTCTAAATTGGAATACATACGAAATTGTTGTTGAGTATTAATACTTTATTTTAATATCGAAATCTTATGTAAAGTCAAGTGGATACAATTTCGACTAAATTTCTAATCTTTAATACAACCGTATAAAAAAAACAGTTCTGTTTCTCTAACCAATTTTTTTGTTTAACTAATACATAGCTGCATTTAGCACACTACTTTTACATAAATCATCACTAACTAGATTCCAAAACCTTCCACAAATCACGAAAACCAAGCCGCCGTGAAGCCCCAAAAACTTATCTAGCGAAACGCTACCCATAGCGACATCTATACGAGGGTAAGCATAGCTTGAAGTTCCACCGTAGCAGCCTAGATGTCGCTACGGGTATACATGTGAGCGAAAGCTACGAGATTGCTTCGTAGAGGGGTTACGAGGTTTTGTGTAGCATCTTTTGCGGTTATTATTACATTATAACCTAGATATCATTTATTGTTAGTCATATGCATGCATGATGGATATTAAATTTTACAATGCAATATCTTTCGTAAACATTTAAAAAATTGCACATAATTGGAAAAGGGTTTTCAATAGATATTACCTACCTTTCTAATCTAATTTTACACAAAATTCTAAATTATAAAGAAGTGTAACTTCATTCCTTAGCTGTCTTATTGAGTTAAAAAGATATTAAAAATTCGCTTCAATAATTTTTTTTAATAGTAAATACTATCCCAGCTTATGTTGGTTTTTCTGTTAATTTGATGGTTAGGTATGTACCGGAGTTACATGTTATAAATTAATTTCAGAATGATTCTTACAATTCAATGGTAAAGAAAAGCAATTCAATAAACTACCACAAATCGACTTTCATTCCACTTAATCTCGCGTTTCGAATTTTTATTCTTTCCTCTTCCCGAGCAGTGTGTAAGAACACTTAAGGGGCAAACAGAGCTGCGACGGTGGCGCCATCAGTTTTCAATTAATTTAAATACAAACATTTTTATGAATGTTTTACGTTTGGCGAGAATTCTACATTTTATAACTCCACTTTATAATTACTAATTCTCCATTTTATAATTTATAATATGATAATTCATAATGAGTATTTAAGCTTTGTATTACAAATTTGCTAAATGTGGCCACTTTTAGCACATTTTGTAATACAAAGCTTATAATGCTTAGTGTGAATTATTATATTATACATTTATAAAATAGAGAATTAGTTTCAATTCTCGCAAAACTTAAAATATACATAATAATGTTTGTATTTCAGATACAATTTATTTAAAACTGATGGCACCACCGTCGCAGCTCTGTTCACCCCTTAAAGAACAAAGATAGGATCTCGTGGGGGCGGTCAACCGGAAATACGTAAATCTGCGCCGCTTCTTAACTAAAACAGAGCGGGTTTTAAAGAGCATCTTCTTCTACCCTCAGTTACTTTTACTGCTACACGGGGAATCCCAAAAACAGGGGAATGCCGTCCTTGTACGAATTTTGATATTTAGGAAGAAGCTTAAAGTTACGGGCACATTAAATAAAATAATGTGAACAGAGTTCTTTAGCGAGGGAAAACAAAACAGCTTATATGTTTTTAGGATATGGAATTGGCCGTAACAAAAATAACCTAAAAAATATTGGTAAGTGCCTAGTTTAATGATTGTCGGATTTGTGATAAGAAATACTAATTAAAAAAAAAACATTATAAAGCCTCATATCGAGTGGATGTAAAGTCCAATTAACTTTTTAGATGGTAAGGCTCTAAAAAAAGAAGTCATCTATCGACTTTACTTTCTTAACAACCCAAAACAAAGAGCCCTAAATAAAACAAGGTTTAACAACACGAAAAAACCCTCATTCCCACACCATAAAGATATAAATAAATAAATTAGACGGGTCATTTGCGAGCCACGCTCGGATGACCACAAAGTTGCTGTAAGGAGACACAGGGGGTAGATATACGAAAGTTAAGGGGTCACTCTGCTACGTAATATGTGCAGAACGTGGATGTGGTCAGCCAAGAAAGCTGTAAGTTTGATGTGGTAAACCAAGTTTGGCAAAAATATCTATTAATTAATTAATCATACTTTTTATTTCGAGGTAACAATAAATATAATCGCGGTAATAATCCCGTTTAAAATCATAATTTAATTGAATTACACTGAAACTTAGTTGAGTTCCTCTTTCGGCTTTTCAAATTGGTATATCCGGCTAGAAATACAGATAGTACATTTCATATTTTTTCCAGCTCTTTGATACAAATTCCAAAAGAATTTTTGGAGAAATTATTCCACACGCTCGTGTACACTAGTAAGTATTAAATACCAAAAATATTTCCCGAATTTACTTCGGCTTACGTCAGGTTTATATGTATAAGAACTCAAAATAATTTTCCGAATAAGCAAGCGGAGCCGTAAAATTTGACTCAACTTAGGTATTATCATGCTCTAGCTTTCTTGCCACTGTTTAGAAAGACCTTTACAAAACTTATTACGAAGGTACAATCTGGAGACTCCACTAATGATAGCTATATAATTCTACTATCTATACCCAAGAAAACTATAATTTTGCCACATCCAATTTAGGTGTGCTCATTTTGTTTATCAATGTACGTACAGCAATAAAGAGACAGAATATTATGTAGTTTAATAGTAAAGTTTCTTATCTCTGTTACACAAACATGCGCTCCATTCAATGTCCTGAGTTTAGGGTACTCTCCATATTTTAGCTTTAAACTTCTTACTGCCTCACTTTATATGCTGTTTTGTTTGCTTAGTACAACTACAATATTATGCATACAAAATAAATACAAGAATACAAAGGAAACTTTTTGAAACGAGTAGAGTCGAAGATAAGTTTTATTAACTAAATGCCAGAAATTTCGTTCTTCTACGACTTTGAAGTTGTATAAATGTTTTGTAGTTGTAGATAATAATTTTTGAGATATTACATGAAAATATCTAATACACAAGGAATGATTTATCTTATATCTGAAAAGAAATTTCTTTCAGCAGACTTACGGCAGTGAGTCACTTAATGTGAGTTAAATATAGGTTTATAAAAGTTTGAGTCTGTGGAACTCCCAAATATTCTTTATTGTGTTATTTATTAGGTATGGCATTATTTTGTACGTGTTTTACTGAGTCATAAGCTGTTTTACTATCCGTAATACACAAAACACCACCTAACGCATAAAGTTCTTATGAGCCAAATTTACGTGAAAGCCTCCTCGTAAATACAATGCTTTTTCGTGTGCGATTTTTATACCGGACGCTTTTTGTGTTTTTCCATATATTTCCCAGCCTAGGTCGTAAATATTAAATAGGAAAGCCTGGGTTCATTTAGTGTTGGAAATAAAATATAAACGTTATTTTACAAGACTTATTTGGTATGTTATTCTGAACATGAATTTGAGTAAGTTAAGCAAAAAATAAATAAAAATATTGTAGGTACTTCCAAATTTCTTCCTTCAAAATAATTTCATGAATCCCTTTTTCTAATCTAATCTAAATATAAATATTTCCTTAATTGATGTTCTTCTCATCCTAATTGTATACCCAAAACTGTTTAGTCAAGTTTGTTACGAATGTCGTTAATGTATCCTAACTGTCACAAACTCCACACTCAACGCGAATCCGAACAACTAAAACTCGATTCCGGGAAATCGATTTTTCATTAAACCAGCAACAGCTACATTACCATTACTCACAGGAATGTTTACCAAAAACTCCGACAGAGCCATCGGTTTGAATCAAAACTCACGTACGTTACCATGGTTAGAAACATACACCGTTTTGGTTAAGGCTTCTTTAAATTTGACGATTTTGTCTACGATTTCGCAATTGTCGTCTCATGTTTGCCAAATTATTTTGTATTGTCAATTTTCAAGCCGCAAATTCCTTAGCATATAATGAACCATGTCAATTTTAAGTAAATCAAGACATTATTTATGTTATTCGTACCCAAATAACAAAATTATTATCATTTTATATTTTGCAAAATTCACGTGATCGGTAATTTGAACCCACGACACGACCACGGCGTTCCATTGCAGCAAATGTTTGTTTCCAATAGGAAATCATAGAAACCAGAAATGTTTCCAGAACTCATCATAATAAATAAACACAAACACGCAAATGGCGCACATAAAAATTTTAGCGACTCAAAATCGTAAAGAAGAAAGGCACTTATCTGGAACAGAAGTGCGGAAAATGGAAAGAGTGTGATAAATAAAACCACACTCTAAGGCTAATTGGGGAGCCAGCGTATAAATCAGAGGCACTAACTCTTGGTGCCAAAGCAGAAAAACAATTGCCGGTCGGAATGGCACCGAACCCGTTGGCAAGAGAGCAACTTTTGAAATACGATTTTGAATTTGGAAACAGATATTGCGGGGAGACAGAAGAGAATGGTTGGCAATAAAGCACTTCGAATTTTGGAAGATGTTGTACATTAATTGAATTTAATGGACCTCCTCACTGGCACAATTGAATACGATAACGCAAAACAGTTTGTGAATGGGTAAGTCACCAGAAAATGTGTTGTATTTATTCTTACCCTTCTGTTTTCTATAAAAAGTAGTCAAGACTCAATAGTGGATGATTTTTTTTTTCTTTTTTTAAAATGTGAAAGTAAAGAGGCGCGGTATCCCACTTGAGTGAAAAATTTAGCCTCTTTAGTGCTTTCATTATTATATTGATGATTAAAGAACATTAACACTGTGCGTGCCATATACTAAAATATAAAATTTATTAAGTCTCATTCTCAATTTAGTTATCAGATATAAAGTACCTATAGTATAGTGTGTTCTTTAAACAACAGGTGAATTTTATAGATCTCTTTAGTTCTAGGAAAATTTCGGTTCGCTTCGTGGAAATAGAGATATCATATTTTGTATTTCATGTCTGCGAGTTGAGTTGAGCTTAAGATAATAGTGCTGTGAGAATGGAAATTCGATATATTTGTGCCGATTCTGTTGCAGACACAACTTAACTTTTTTTAGTTTGGTTCTGTGACTTTCTAAAATTTGAATAAAGTAGTGACAGCAGGCATAACAGCCGACATCCTGTCAAAGTGACGTTACACGCCTAAAATAAGACAACATGCTATACGTCTCTCGTGTAATGTAATTGAAATGAAAGAAGTTTGCAAGGATTGTAGCAAGTGGATAAGGATGTGATCTATGCCAACCCCTTTGGGAAAGAGGCGTGGCGTAATGGTTTATATTATGTATATATATTATGTATAATATAATGTATATTATATTTTGTTTATTTTTGCTTTGAGTGATTCCACTCCAGAAAAAAAGCACACCGTCACCTACTTCTATTTATTATACTGTGCCGTTACAAACCATCATCAATAATTAATCAGTTTTAACTGTCGCATAAAATAATCAGATTTCACACGGAAATTAATATCGATACAATAAATCCATAAGTTTTTTGTACTTTTATCGATGAAACACGAAAGTTACCACATCACTATCTACTTAAAACTCTCTGAGAACCGGAATGGACATTTAGATAGAGGCTGAGTAGAAATGGCTTGCCTAGCAGCCTAGGGCCAAGTCTTTCACACTAGCTTTGATTGAGCCACGCTGCTGGCTAAGCTTTTGTCGTATAGTTTGTCAGGATTCCCTTTTTGAATAAAATTCTATAAAGTTCAATGGAACGTTGTACCTATTGTGCCATGTATAATTCAAATAATGTTATGTTTGGTTTATTTTGTGGAATCTTTTTATCAAAGTAGACATATCAATAAAATAAATGTATATTAAAAAAAAACAGATAGGACATGATTTCATATTATGACAAATATAGTGATGAGTTTTAGCCTATCGCCAAAACTTTCAAAACACGGAATGAATTCTTTAGTTTCTTCCTGGGTTTTGAAGTGCAGCTGCTGGTATCACACTATGATTTTTTTTCGCTTTCACTCAATTATTACCTTTGAAAAATAAACAATTATATTGTCCCCACACTTTAAGCATGTACCAATTTAAAAACAAAACAATGGTGAGTGTTGGAGCGGTGGGTGTGGGTATTATTTCAGTTCACTGCATAGTCCTATTGTGTGGTTTAATATACGGTTCGAGACCCGGCCATGCCATTGTTTAGCCTTTATTAATTCATTTACCATTCAGCACTGTCATATTTATAAATGGGAGAGCTTTTCTAGACTTTAGGAAGAAGTTTTCGGCTCTAGGGTATAATTTGAACAAACGAGTTTAGTATTGCAATAGGTAACATTCACTACTTCTTATAGTAGGTACACGCAGTCATTTAAAATAGATAATAGTAACAAAACACTGAAAAAAACTGTTAAATTTGCCATAATATATGAATAATTTGTAATTCGTATATATATTTATTTTTTATTATAAATGGTATTATACGTCCATTGTGTGCAGTTAACATGATAAGCATTTGTTTTTTAATAGATTAAATGGTACAACTAAAAAATCTAAGTCGCTACCATAAATATAAATCAGAATCAATGGTCGAAATTAGGAAGAACAGTTCCAGATTAAATTAATTCCAGAAAAGTTACAGTGGCTTAAGTAAAACTAGTGATTCCAATGAAATTCTAGTAGGTAAGAGAGAATAGTCGCTGACACGTAGAAACCTGCAGTTAATTACAGTTTAGAGAAGTTGGCTCCTCTCTATAAGCTTAGTTCTCATTGCAGACAGTGCCACAGAATATATAATAGTACAGTGCTGAACTGAGATTTTAATGTTGGTATGACAATGACAATCATGGCGTTATTTAAATAAAAGTATTTTTGTTTTAAGTAATTTATTTTTTTAACAACACATTAGGCACATTATAAACAAAATCATTTGAAAAAATATTTATTTTAACTTTAATGTCGGTAAACCTCACATGAATAAAAAATTTAATTAATGCCATAATATAAAAGAAAAATTAAAAATGCTTTTTCTACCTTCAGTGACTACCGGACTTTACTTCAACTGGGAAGTTTTTATACTTTTAAATGATATTTCACATTCAAAATTATCAATCGATAAGTATCCGTTATATTTTACACAGTAAATGATAAACAATCAAAATATAAACACTAAAAAATGCAACAGCCTCGATGTTTAATATAAACATTAAGTTTTATGAAACAATTATTACAGGAAGCTAATAAAATTAAAACATGGCAAATAATTTAAGCCTAACTTGATGGCTCCAGTTAGCAAGTCCCTCGCCAAAATATTACTTATACTAATTAAGTCACTTCATATCGCTGGACCGTACAACAATAATGTTGAATGTGAAATACGCCTAAGGGGCATTCTGGGTGACAGTTTTACTGTTACTACCGAATGAAATGTAACTGCGACTTGCTATAGGGGAACTGATATAATATGAAAATAACTATGTAAATATTTGGGATTTGACTGCACAGAAAAAAAAAACAGTACCCATTGTCTAAAGTTTATCAGACATTTTTCTGTACATACGAAATGTGTTGTCCATTATTTTTGTTTAGTTTTATTTATGTGAGGCATTCTACAAATAATTAACTGACAAGAAAGTCTATTTCTTGTCTTGAGTATTTGTAACTTCAGAATTTTGTAACATCAATGACTGCAAAAAGAACTGGTGACTCCAAGCCCATGTAAATTAAAATATCCATAATTTTAGACACAAAATCCAGGGATAAATTATAATTTAGCCTACATTTGAGGCAAATCGTACGCAAAAAACACATCCTTTGTTCTCGCACAAATATGCAAATGTTAGACGTGAACGACTGTTATGGCTAGTGATGGGGTGAAGGGTTTAAAAAACTTGATGCATCATCACAAAAAAATTACCTATTTTATTTGTGTAATTTTTATCGATTATCTTTATTTGTACAGACACTACTTCGTCTTTCAGTGATTAAGAAAATAAGGAAAATTCAAGACGAATGATACCGTTCTAATATTCTTACAATGTGATTGAAACTTTTTTTTTAATTAATACCTACCTATACTATTTTTCAGTGTTTTTGAAATATTAATATAATGATCAGTAGATCTATTATATTTTTTCATAATTTATGGAGTAGGTACTTGCACATCACCAAATAATCACAAATTCTGTCAGACATTTATTTCTACAAATATTACAGAAGTAAAATTTGGCCGTCAGTGCCTTTTTCATTTGTATTTTTCATTGCTGTATTTTTTTGCAGTCACCCCATCACTATTCTCTATATAAATCAAGTTAAACACACATTGTCTTGAATAAAATATCAGTTGGCGGTATTATTCGGGATTGGGGGATGTATTTACGTATTCATTCGATTGTTGAGGGATTCCACGGATAGACGTGATCATTTTATGGGCATTAGGCATCTATTGTTTTTGTATAAGTCATATTTTAAACACAAAAAAGTCTTTTTCCATCGTTTTAGGTAGGTGTGAGGTATAATTTTGAGTTTTAAATTAAGAGATCAAATAGGTATACTTAGTAGGTACTTATTTTTTTATTTATGATAAAACCAAACGTTATTAATTTCATTGTTCAGTGTTCAATATTTTGTCACTTTCTTCCTTTTTGTATTGCACGTTAATATAGCAAATTTTTTAGAGTAATTTTATTGTACTTACGTAAATTCTTTCATGAACGTATTTGACATCGATGTTTTGACACCTGCCCTCTCAAAATTAGTGGGACCTACATCTTCATTTATTTTCTTTTCTGTAGGTACAACTTCATCTCTTCCATTCTACAATCACATAAGAATTCTCAACTCTATGTAAATATTTTTTTATTAATAAAAATTATTGTTCTACGCCTCATAGCGTATGCACATTACATAGCAATGGTAGTACAAAGATAATGCGAACCACGTTTAAATTCTTGTTAACTGCGGCCGTAGTCTGCAATAACTAGCAATTTGCTGGTAAACCAATTCACCGGCAGTTTCAAATCGCAACGCATGGGCCCAATAAACGAGTAAAATGCCGTACAATCCCGCTATTGCGTTCGTACTCATACCGGAATACCGAATACTATTCGTGTTTCCGGAATATTACCGGAACGGGTGAGAATTTAAGAACGTTACTCCAGAATTCGCGGCTAAAATCAAATTATGTAAAATGTCGTTTGGGCATGATGAAGGCTGAAATTTTGCTGAAATTTTCTTTCACATGTTCACTTTGAAAGAGACTGGCTGGATGTACTCACACACGACAAGTGTAATCATTTTCTTCTCGACCAAGCGTGGGTACTTGGTATATTTTTAATTCAAATCCAAAACGAGTTATAAGTTATTATTATTATTATTTATCAGCAAAAATATAATTATTGATAATGTAACAAAACCACATTTAATTTAACTCAGAATCAATGAAGAGTGACGAGAATTCATCTTCAAAATACATTGTTATAAAAAAAAAATGTAAGCGAAATTCATACTACACGGTGTAAAAAGAGCAAAGATTGTAAATCTGGAGAGACATGCGACAAAGTACATATTTTCAGCGGCATGCTTTGCCGAAAATTCTCTTGCTAAGTCTCGATTATGCGGTTGAAGTATTTAACAAGAAATTGCAAGCATATTTTAATGTACCTACACCCTTGCATTACTTATAATAGAAAAAATACCGCTTTTTTTGGAAGGTACTGTGTCTTTCTTTTTAATTTGTAACTTAATGTTTGTTTGTGTACGGAAAGCAGGGCGGCAAGCAGCTTTTATTATTTTCTTAATTTAATTTTGAGATATTTCAGTAAGAAAGTTTGCATAACTTGGTATTTTAGATTGTAGTAGATAAAATATACAAGTAAGCACCATAGCATAACATTTTACTTGCAACATTTGCACGATAAACACAAAATAATGCACAGAATTTGCAAAACAACGCCACAATAACTCAAACGAGCGGTGAACGGTATAACAGCGTCAGTGATAAGCCTACAAGTTTATGGGTATGATGTATTCCAATGGTTTTGATTCAAATTGCAGGTGATTGAATCATCATGTTCCGTCATTTGTATTTTAAAAAAACAATACCACGTGATTTATATAGCATACCTACCTCAGACCTTATAGGTAGCGGTACGTATTATAATTAACTGAATGGGAAATGATTATAATATAGATAAGTACTATCTTGATACAAAAAGAGAAATATTATTAAATTTTCTATCTTCTTCTTAGCCAGTGGATTTTCGAGTCGAACTTTTCTATGATAGTTCTATTTTACCCGATAATACTAATCTGCCTAGGTACGTCTTGCACAAATTTCCTTCAGAATACAACTAATAATAATTTAGTAGATGTACCTATTAAAATGTCAATATGCATAGAAGGGTATATAAACCACAATGAACATCAAATACTAGGTAAATTTATATTCATTGCCGTTGCTGTCTAGTTGGCAAACCCTGGCCAGCCATACGGTTAGATTAGACGCAAGTATATGATGAGAATATGCAGGTATAATACTTACTAGGTTATACGGAACAGGAATTTCAGTCACAAGTCTAGCCGAGCGGCAGTCGTGAGATAAAACATCTATACTACCAATTTGCTAGTATCGCATAAGTTAGAGTAGGCAACCAAAATCTAGGTTTATGAGAAAAACTGTTCCTTAATTATAATATTGTCTTGTCACCACCTGTCGCTAAGCAGCACTGTATATCAAAACGAATGCTAATTAGACAGTAGTATAATAGCTGCTTAACTGGGATATACATTGTGACAGAATTATGTCTAGACCGTCCGACGTTCGTAGGAAAAACAAATTGATACTCTCTGTTAATAACTATTTGATTATTTCGTAGGTACGTACCTAGTTATAACAATCCTAGTTTTTATAGAGACGAAAATGTTTAAACACTACGTCTATATAGCAGTAGGCACTGCATAATAATAATTGTAACAATTGATATTTTTACAAAGGAATTTTACAAATTTCCGCCGCAAAAATCCAACTGTATCTGCCCTGGTATTTCAAGGGAATACAATTCTTCAACACACATACATACCCATCGTCACCGTCACTCACCGACTGTCTCCAGTAGATTAATGAGCGCGTGCTGTATAGACAGTGGGACTGAAAAATTGCGCGCAGCCGCTGCACTATGTGAGGTATGTTCTCGTAAATATTGCAATGTACAGCAGCTCTTCACTTATGTGATTGAAAGAAGTGGAGGCTTTGAATTCATTAAAAGCTGTGTTTATGTAGTTACGGGGTTTTGTTTATACTAAGTACATTGAAAATTACGAAACTTAAGATATAGTTCAGATTTTGTTTCAAATTCAGCATGTATTTATTATGAAAAAAATAATTTATTTTCCCATCATTCTGAATTATTATTATACTTAGTGAGAAAAATTATCAATAAAGTCAAAAACTTTTAATCTATAATAAACGATACTAGCTTGAATATACGGGCAAATAAAGTAATCAATTAAAAACCACAGCGTTAATTGTTTGACTTATAAAACAAATGAACGTTAATAAATTTACGTACACAGCAAATAGAAACAATTGAAATGGCGACAGTTTATTTCACGAAATTGAATGTAAATATGCTGTTAATGATATTTAAATGTATTGCCAATATTCAGAGACACACACATCCGTTTTACAATCAAAACCAACATGTCCTCATTTACAGACCACTCGGCGTGTGAATGCTTTGTCCTGTACAGTGCAGAACACTATTAAACTGAGTTCAATTCTGCCCCGGTTGAATACGTCGACACTCACGACGGTAGCACTGTACGCGACGGGAAAACACGAACTGAGTATGAATTTAGTCGTGAATATGGATGTGATAAAATTTAATGTTATGACCTTCTGTCCTTTTGCAGACCTTTCTAAATAGGAATGGCTTTTATTGGCTTTTGGATTGGTATCTCTATTAAGGTAAGGAATCCGGGACGTCGAGGTTTTTATTTCACATTGCCTCTTTTTTCACCCATGCATTTTAAATCACTAAATTTTGAAAATACAATATAAGTTTGATTTAGTTCTAAACTCAAAATAGACCACAGTGCTTGAAAATCATAATACCTACCTATTTATTATGATTCTCAAATATAGAAAACCATAAAACAAAATCATATTATAATATAATTTTTTTACGGTAAGAATATGTTATACTTTAGACCTCTTAATTTCTATTTACGTGTGTTAAACCTAAGTTTAACCAACACACAAATTGCTTTTTAAATGTTCTCCCAAAATGCCTTCTCCAACTTTCTTTGTACTCCTAACACCAAAGACATTTGCTTGCAAGGCCCTAACCGCTCCGTCCTCTTAAATCTAGCCTGGGAATCGAACCCGGAACCTCTTACGAGCTGACTTGGCGTTTCTGTTTGAGTTTAAATCAAACCCGTCGCATGACTAGATTAGAATTCTGATTTAAGTCCAGTTTACTGTTAGGAGTATAGGGAAAAATCTCTTTTGATTTAGTGGCCTTAGTGGTCTTGAGATCTCGATCCGAAAACCGTAAGTTCGATTTTCACGGTTCGTAAAAGCTGATTTTAATATGATTCCGTGCTTCGGAAGGCGAGTAAGTGCATCGGTTTACAATGTGGAAATAATTTTTGCGTGGAGTATTATAAAAACGCACGTAAGACCAACCATAAAATTAAATGCAGGTGAATTGTTATTGTAATAGTTATATTTGAAAATTTGTGTGGTACATATGAAATAATGCACAAGGCAAAACGTGTACCTAATATCTGTTTATTTAGTTTATTTTGACCTATTAATTAAACCTTAATGAAGCCATTGCCGTATTTAGTTTCAAACAAAACATAAAATTGAATTACACAAATATTATAACATTTGAATTACCATACTATCGATTAAAAATGGTGCTAAGTTTGTTATTGCCCTGCTGTACTATTTGTAGGTAATTGTTATCATGATGCCAGCACCCCAATTACTTACTAGTAACTTAGTTGGAGATACGAAATAGGTCGTGTTTGTTTTATACACATTGTCGAAATTTCACATTTGAAATTGGGCTATGGATTCTGATTGTCAACGTGCATGTCAAATAAATTGGACATTGTCAGTGTTCTTTGGTGTGTTAAAAAATTAAGTTGGATGTCTGTATACCGGGTGTTAGGGACAGCGTATCCAATACTGATAGGGGGTGCTCAGGCAACGAAACTGAACAACTTCCAACAGGAAAATAAAAATGACTTTCCCATACAAAGTGACCACCCGAATTAGTATGAATAAAAAAAAGATTATTTCCTGAAAGAATTTCCTGGTGAAAGTTATTCAGTTTCGATGGCTGATGGCTGAGCAAACTATGTACCAGTATTCGGTACGCTGTCCCTTACTTACCAGTAATATACAGGTATGACTAAATAAGAAGTTTTCTTATCGAAAATGCAAATTGTAAAACCTAATTATTTTCAAGTAATAACGCCGTTTGTTCGCACTCGAATTTACAATGCTTACGACAAACACAAAATTGCCCTTTCACATCAGGTGATTTAGATTATTATCTGCGATTGAACAGTTTGTATAAATTACATTAGTTTAACCACGCTATTATTATCCTCGTGTGTGCCTTTAAATTGTTTGATAGCTATCGGATTTAATTTAGGTCGATAAATTTACCAGAAATGTATCATTTATTTATGTAACAATTTATTGTACACAATATAGAACATAGAATACAAACATACAAAGAAAAAAGACACACAGGCACTGCTTATTTTTATAAAGAAATTTCTTACAGCAGACCAACAGAAGGGAGACCAACATAGAACTCATAAATAACAAATTGTCAATTAGTAATCTATAATCTTGTACTTATTACCTATTGGTATCACTAGTCAGCGATTTTAATGGATGAGATTGCCTTGGGGAAAAATACTTAGGTATTTGTTAAAGTTATTCTAATCCATCACCAAAAAGTTACAATTGGTATTTCTGTTAGTCAATTTATTGTATAGGTACACCTCAATCCTGCCTTACGCTTATGAAGATAGATTGAAGAAAACGAACCATCATTAACATGAACTAAAATCACAAAATCGTTTATTTTTATAATAATTTATAAGCATCCAATTTTTATAGGAGATCAAAAGCTTTCCTAATTATTAGTCGATATACAACCTCCCGCTTCGAAAATGTGTTTATAGGTAGTATTGCCATTAAAGCGATTCATTTTTAGGTAAAATCGGGTACTCAAGCTCTCTGAAGTAAAATCAATAGCCATTTAGCAATTAGCGGATATAGCCCAGGGCGTTAATGGTGCGATGTGCTAACGTTTACACGTAAATCTGTTCCAATCGAGAATATTAATCTAAATTACTTGTTTTTAAACTGTTACTTTGAAACCTTTAACGGATTTTTAAAATAAACTATATCGACACGCCCAAGGAACAACAACGTATCTCAATTCTGTCAATTTTACAGGAGAGCAATTTTAAGGTTTAAAAAAATTCTCCTGCTTTTGTTTTTTAATTAATTTAAGTGATTGTTCGTTTTAAAGAATACATGTAACGGGTTTTATATGATGTTATATTTGTTTTTATCATAATAATTTGATTTCATTGAGTTTTATGACTTACAATTAAGTGCTAGGATGCTTATTACCTGCAAGAACAACGTAAATTGAGATACTGAGCATCAAAATTGAAGAGATGATTTAAATTTACGGTGAACACCAGTGTATGTCTGAGTTACGTTTAAGTTATCTTATGTTATTAGCACCTTTTGATCTTAAAGTAATCTAAGTGTAGGCTTGTTTGAAATTTACTTACTATAATGCAATGCAATAAAACCCTTTTTCATAAAATTTTTAAGTTTTATATATACCAAAGTATAATAATAAATGGATACCTAGTTGGCAAGTATTAGAATAGTAGTGAGTGATACAACAAAAAATAACCTCATTTCCATACCAAAGAAAAGTGTTTAATACCTTAGTAGTCTAAATATTAGAATACTAGTGTAACAACAAAAGTGAACTATTCCTTATTCATACCAAAGCAAAAGTAATTAATACCTAGTTGGCTAATATTAGGCCCGTATTTATAATCAGCTCTCAAGAGTGACAGCAAGTTTGAGTTCGTATCAGAAATGTCACTTCAGTACAAAACGACCTGTCAAATCCATGCTTAATATTGCTCTCACTCTTGAGATCGCTTTATAAATACGAGCCTTAGACTACTAGTAATTAAAAAAAAAAGTTAATTTTTTATTATGTTAAATAGGATTTGATTTGTTAAGTTATTTAGGTACTTTGAGTACTAATTCTGTTTTTAATGTGTGTGTCTCTGTGTGCGTTTTTTATATATAGTATTCTAACATGCATCAGTGAAAACCTGTAATTGGCTGTCAATTTCTATTAGATTTTAAGTATTATGTTATATTAGCTGTTGGTTTTCCTTTCAAAATAAAATAAAATAAAAATAAATAAAATCAAAAATAAACTTGTTTTTAAACCAAAGATAAAGTACGGTCATTTTCAGACACTAAATACAACAAAAATAAAACATTTTTTCATTCATACAAAGAAAAGTAGAAGCACGTAGAAGGATAGGAAGGATTTCTTCCATGCTGGACTGGGAGCGATAGAAAAACATAGAATGTGCCAGCTGCATCTCCTCCCGGGCATGCTGTAAAAACCAGCTAAGGGATCCGAGGGTTTTAATATATTGTAATCTAGGCGATGGGCTGACAACCTGTCACTACAGCAATATACAAATCTATCTTATACAACCCTCAAAACTTGTCAGACGAAGCGTAATGACCTTTGTTTGGGTCGTTAACGCTCTGCCTACCCCATTAGAGATAAAGGCGTGATTTATGTATGTGTATGTATGTATGTGATATAATTTTCTTTGTAATAGACTCATCTGTGACTTTCTAAAAGTATTCGTAAGAATCTATTTGGAAATAAATGATTTGACTTTGACTTTGACTTTTTGTACGTAGAAGGCAAATAATTGCCTCGATTCTGCGCATGCATTCCTTAGCTTAAGCAGGCAAATGATACCTGTATGTATATGTCCTGTCTCTTTTCTTTTCCGTATTTGTGAAATTGCCAGGAGTATCCTAAAATAAGCTAAGAATTGCGTACGCAAATTCGAGGCCATTACAATACAATAAACGCAGCTGCCGCTTAGGATCACTGGGAAAACAGCAGCATCGTAAGTATTGAATTGATGCAACTGCCACTTAAAATCACAGGAAAAACAAAAACATTGTAAGTATTGGATAGACGCAGCTGCCACTTAGGATCACAGAAAAAACAGCAAAATCATACCTAAGTATTGGATAGATGCAGTTGCCAATTAGGATCACCGGGAAAACAGCAGCATCGTCAGTATTGGATATTCGCAGCTACCACTTAGGATCACAGGAAAGACAGCAGCATCGTAAGTATTGGATATACGCAGTAAGCGTTTAGAATCACTGGGAAGACAGCAGCATTGTTAGTATTGGATAGTCGCAGCAACCACTTAGTATCATAGAAAAGACAGCAGCATCGTAAGTATTGGATAGACGCAGCTGCCAATTAGGATCACCGGGAAGACAGCAGCATCGTTAGTATTGGATAGTCGCAGCTACCACTTAAGATCATAGAAAAGACAGCAGTATAGTAAGTATTGGATAGATGCAGTTGTCACTTTGGATCACCGGGAAGACAGCAGCATCGTAAGTAATGGATAGACGAAGCAGCCACTTTTTTTGTATGTTTCGCTGTTTATTACTTTGACATGGGGGTCAGAGTCGTTTTTAGCAAACACGGACTTCGACGAAGCAGCCACATAGAATCACAGGAAAGACAGCAGCATCGTAAGTGTAGCGTACATCGAATTCGCCACATCAAGAAACAGTAGTCCTGAAACGCGGTATCTAAGTTTGCACGGCGATCTGCTTGTATACAACTTCCAAACTACTTCAGTTGAACTTCGGTCCCTTGGTCACAACACCCGACCAGGAGGGTAGCTACTCTTTACTCATCCATCATCACTAAGCCAATTTGCTTCAGCAATTTTTTAACTCCTAAATAAGTATTGGACAGACACAAACACAACAGTTTTTGAAGATCACAAGGAATACAGCGGCATCGCAAGTATTGGATTGGATAGATGCAGCTGCCACTTAGAATCACAGGATCTTTCCTGCAGCAGCATCGTATTTGATAGACACAGCAGCCTTTTAAGATTACAGGAAAGACAGCGACATCGTAAGTATTGGATAGTCGCAGCTACCACATAGGATCGCAGGGAAGACTACAGCATCGTATTGGCTAGACACAAGCCTTTTAAGATCACCAGGAAGATAGTAGCATTGTAAGTATTGGATAGTCGCAGCAACCACTTAGGATCACAGGAAAGACAGCAGCATCGTAAGTTTTGGATAGATGCACGCAGCTGCCACTTATTATCACAGGGAAGACAGCGGCATCGTAAGTAATGAATAGTTGCAGTTATCACTTAGGAACACAGGAAAAACAGCAGAATCGTAAATATTGGATAGACGCAGCTGCCACGTAGGATCACCAGGAAGACAGCAACTTTGTAAGTATTGTATAGACGCAGCTGCCACTTAGGATCACCGGAAAGACAGCAACATCGTAAGTATTGGATACATGAAGCAGCCACTTAGGATCACAGGAAAGACAGCAGCATCGTAAGACACAGCAGCCTTTTAAGATCACAAGGAAGATAGCAGCATCGTAAGTATTGGATAGACGCAGCTGACATTTAAGGAGAAGACAGCGGCATCGTAAGTATTGAATAGACCTCCGTCACTCACTCTCCTCCTCCCACACTTCCCTATCGCGCCTCCCATTTTTCACTTTCCTCTCATCCCTCACTTTCGTCTTGTCCCTCACTTCCCTCACTTCCCTATCGTCCCTTTCTTCCCTCATGTCCTTCCCTCATCTCACGTTGATGAAAAACTATTTCAAACCACGCACATTATGAAGAGACATACTTGTTTCTTATATTCAATTAATCATTTTTATAATTTGCAATTATTTCTTATTCCAAAGATAAAGGACGCAAACATAATTTCAAAAGTGTAACATATTAACCAGCTCTGATGGCCTAATAATAATTTTGGTGGCGCGATTAAAATTTTGGTGGCGCGATTTTTCCACCAAAATTAGTTTTCGCCACCAAAATGGCGTTTTCGCCACCAAAATGGCGTTTTCGCCACCAAAACACGCCCACCAAAATTATGTTTTTCACTTTAAATGATTGTAACGCGCTATTTGTTCTAATATGGGAAATTATAGATATACTTTCAAGAAAATTTAAACGATAGCAACAACTTGGAAAAATCACAACACACACGGTCAATAAATGAGTAAGAAATATTTCAAAATATTTGTCGCCCATGCCACCAAAAGACATATTTATGTTTTTTGCTGAAAGATGAAGCCCAACTGCAGCTGATTAACACTTGCAGCTGGTTGAGCACATTGAACTGGAGCAGGAAATGTGGACATCGTGTTTGTGGAACTAGCCATTGTTGATTTAAGAGCGTTCAAAAATTGACCACCAAAATTAGTTCGTTCTCCCGGACACTTTTTTAAGTTACTATAACATCTAAACTTCTTAGACAGTATGCGTTAATTTTCCATTTTTATATTAAATTAGTTCAATCAGATCACAGTTTTCTAAATTACTAAACACTTATTTAATAGGTTTGAAATTTATGTCTCCATGTAGTCTTCTTCTTCTTCTTAGCGAGTGGATTTTCGAGTCGAACAACGATCCGATAAACCCTGGTGTCAGAGTTTTTCAAACCGCCTAGTAGCACAGCTATAGGCCTCTGACATGGTTTCAGTATCGACCACTATCAATGATAGCGACCGGGACCGACGGCTTAACGTGCCCTCCGAAGCACGGAATCTTTTTTCTTTTCGGACAATCAGGTGATTCAGCCTGCAATGTCCTAACCAAACTGGGGAAAACCTCACAAAGTGATAAATTGACAAATATCAACTTTGTGTTCCCCCCCTGGGAATCGAACCCAGGACCTCCGGATCGTAAGCCCACAGCTTAGACCACTAGACCACAGAGGCAGTTAAATCCATGTAGTAAAATACCCATATTTTATGTTAAAAAATATTTCAGATCGTTTTTACAGATTTAAAATAGTATTTTCACGTCGGACGCACTAAAAATGCGGGTGGGAAAATGACCCAAATACAACATCAAATTTATTCCGATTAAACTGAATTTACTGTTCACCAAAAACTAAAATACTGAAAATTATATTCGTAATTCAATTTACTATTATGTTCCCAAGAAATCAGAATGAAAAAGTACTGGTTTTAAAATTTTAAATAAATATACGATGTTTCAATTTTCAAATGCGCTATTTCCGATTTGTAACGAAACGACTAAAACATATTAATTCAACTTAAAATGATAATGACTTATCTTGATTCATACAAAATACGGAGAAAATCAACGTAACTCAATTTGCAATATTTTTGCATGTACATTTATCTAAAAAAAAATACGATCAAAACAATGTAAGTAAAGATAAGTTGCTACGCTTTTAAAAGGGAGCCTTTTTGATCCGTAAAACAAAATTGTAGTTCAATATACCACGTTTTATCCGTCGAACATGTGTTTTTTTCAGAAATCGACCGCAGGTTACTTTGTTGTGATTCTCGCTAACTTCGGTTCTATTGCACTTAGAGATACGTTTGTTGGACACAAATGTAGAGAAAAATATGATAAAGAAGGATATGAACTTAACTCATTTTTGTCGTAACTCAAGTTACGTTGTTGTTCCTTGGGCGTGTCGATATAGTACTTTTTCGTTAATATGAAGACTTTACCCACACAGGAGTATTAGGTACCGTTCATTATATTTTATTAGGAATACAAACAGCAGAAATTCAATTTAATAATACAATAACTAAATATATAACTTCACCGACATAGCTCAGAGAATTAGTAGTCTGAAATGGCAGTGGGCTGGTCCAATTTGTCGTAGAACCGATGGCCGTTGGAGCAGACGAGTTTTAGAGTAGATACTGCAAAGCAAACGTAGTGTAGGACGTCCTGAAACTAGGTGGGGCGATGATATTCGTAAGAAAGCGGGCAGAAATTGGATGAGAACGGTTGAAGACTGAGCTGAGATCGTACGCCATGGGAGAGGCCTATGTCCAGCAGTGGACTGATACAGGCTGATGATGATGATTATGATGATGATGATGATAAAGATGATGATGAAATAACTTCACACTAGTATACATTTACGAGACAAATTTTCATTTTGCTACAATCGTAACACGACGCTACGCCTTGTTCCAGCGTAGCGAAATGGTATGTAGCCTTAAATTGCTACGCCGTAGCAAGGCGTAGCATTCATGCAATCTCTCGCATTGTAGTAGAAAGATGAAGTATTTTTTTCTTTAAGGTTTAAAAGAGCTTTAATATTTTAATTATTAAGATCGATATCTAAGGTCATTAGATAAGAAATCATAAATAGGTAGGTCAGTAATAGTTATTACAGCAGGGCCATTAAAAAAAAGAAAGATTAAAACCAACTTCAAATTACTAAAATCGTGCCATCCAGCCAACATTTTACTTTAGACAAATAAAAATAAAAATTTACAGCTTACGGCCATAAAACGAAACGAAACTCAGGACACTTGAAAACTATTTTTAGCAAAACGAACTTTTATTTTACATTCGAACCAAGCTAATAAAATGCGAGTGTAGTGTAGTCGTCCATCACAGGATTAGGTAAATGGTTCGTAAGGTACGGCCGAACAAACATACATACCTGTTATATATATGAATGGGCCATTTGGATACGGGCGCTTGAAAATGGCAGTAGTTTTTCAAAACTGGAAATAACATGTATTTTAGTACAAATAGTGTTGAAAACTCTAATTTTAGCGCTGAATGCAAGGTTTGATTTGATTTGGCAAACAAACAGGATGGTAAATTGTAATTTTATAGTACCATAATGAACACATGACTTTGACATTCCTAATCTGACGTATGATAGCTTATTTATGACGTCAAGTAAGAGAACGCATGCTCTATGCTCACTTCTTAATTTAAGTGTCTTAAGTCAATTTAGGAATGTCAACGTCATATTGTGTTTACTTGCTATATTGTTCTCATGTCAAAGTTAAGAAAGTGACAGCGCTATCTTAAAATTTATTTATGAATGGATTGTCGACAATATAGCGAACTCATTTATAAGAATCTGTTTGCTCTCGCTTTAAAAAGATTAAGGTTAATTTCTGCATGTTACCTTGCAAAGATAGAGCATGCGCATTATGAATGAAATTAATCCTTTTCATATCATGACATTTAGATCTATAATCTCAGTTGGAACAATGAAACCCGAGTATTAGTTACTAACCACTAATGAATAATATAATGTGGACCACCTACTAAGAACCACAGGAGACTGTAAGGTTCTGAAAGGAAATTATAGCTGGAGTATTTTAAATCTTTGCAAAAAAAAGCTTTGTGCTGAATTTTTCATTTCTTTTGTGTTAGGTTAAATAGCTAAAAATAGTTATTTCTGAGATGTTTCCGAGTTGCTTTTATAATTTTTTTTATTTTTTATAATTATATATGTGACACATCTTAAGTGATGGTGAGACATAGGATTCGCATGTTATTCGCTAATTGAAAGAGCTCAATGTTTTTTTTTTTTAACTTATTTTAATATCGATACAAGGTAAACAGAATATTTTATTTTATTTCAATTGACATAAACAAGTTTTATTTAGTAGTAAGTGTTCATGAGAAAGTGGCGATAAGCTAATTTATTTTTAAAGCTTCATAGTCGATTGCAGCAGAAGTCTGTTCCTGTCAGTTTAGAGTTTGCGGTCTGTAAACTCTGTAACTATTCGTTGAAAAATTTATAACCAGAACTATTTACTTAATTCTTATTTGCTACTGCAACTACATAATATAATATGTGTATGGAAAGAGCAGGATGTCTAAAAAAATGCAAGCTCTCTGTCTAAAGTTGAGATGAGAGTACGAAAAATGACACTGGTTTTCAGCAACTAAGTAAATAAAAGAATATGAAAGAAGTAGTTCAACTTCAAAATAAGGATACTTAATTGAAACAACAGTCCGTGAACTAAATAAAGTGCTGAAACCAAAAGTTTGTAAATAAACAACGAATAAAGGAAAATATGGCTGAAGTTTGGAGAAAGCAACGATTTTCTTTATAAATCTGGGAGTTACCCCTTGAGATAAAGTAACCGAAGTTTCTGTTCTTTGTTCCCTGATGTTATCTTTAAAAGGTGGGGTGACTTGTTATAATCTCACCTTGGCTTTAATTTTTGCCATCCACACAAATTTTGGAAGAATTGCTAGGTAGTCAAAATAGAGAAGAGCCTTAGTAGATACAATATACAAAATCGGTTATAATTAACATTTTTTTAGTGACTAAACAAGTATTTTATTGGTAATTTTCTAGCTTTACCTACCTGTATTCATATTTAAATCAATTTTAGGGCGTTTTTTTTTCTTTTAAGCTTTCCTTATTTTCTCAAATTTAAAAAGATCGGAATCAACTTCTTATTAAGTATTAAAATGTTTTACTACTCATTCGAATAGGTATTGCATACTATATTTTCCAGAATTAATGACACAGGCAATGTTTTCTTTAGGAAATATCTCAATCTAACAAGAAAAGTCATTAGGAGACCGGTTAAACTAATGGGTGGAAAGCTAGTTCTAATTAATGGTAGACAGTTTAAAAACTCTTAAACGAAAATCTTAATTTATGGTGTCATTTTGTTAACTCAATATCCTACTCAATACGAATAGAAAAATGTAGGTATTATTGGAGATATAACAAACGCAAGCCATAGAAATCGTAATGAGGGTTGCCAACTACTGGGCTAGATAAATCTCAGATAGGGAATCTCAGGGATATTGACTTGCCGTTGACTCTACTATAAAACATAAAAAGAGTTAATACAGCTCAAGAATTCTAAACAGGCCATTTGACTCATTCTTGAACAGTAAAATTGTTGATATCACAGGCACATCTTGACCAGCATCTGGAGAAACACGTCCTGACTTGGACATTACCCGAAGTTATACACGACGCTACGCAACGTGACGGCTAATATTTTGATAACTTTAAACTCTAACTACATTTACGAAGGTAGGTTTTAGGTTCTAAGTAAGTTTGGGATATCAGTAACATCTTGATATTATTTCTGCTTTAAACAAAGTGAGATAGAAAATGGTTAAGTTGGAAAAAAAAATCTACATAATAAACATTAGCATCACAATTTCAATGTGGTTTGAACTTTTTAATCGATAGGCATTTATAAATACGCAACTGCTTTAGATTGAGCTATGTTTTTAAAGTGTGCTTGGTATATCTTTAGTAGCAGCTTATTAGATTTATAAATAAGGTGAAATTATACAGTTGTATTGTAGTGGATTTACAAACTTCACGGAGTAGTAACTAAATAACTTAAGTTGGATTAAATTTTTGAACAAAGAAGTTCAAAATATTCTACCAACATTGCATAAAGCCACTAAATATTATCTAAATGAAAATGTTACTATCCCATACAGACAGTGGCTATATTATATCCCGAGCACAAAGCATCAGAAAAACCCTCGTAGCATTATTATCCTTAAATGCTGATCATATAATCCCATAAGACCGAACCGCCTGGTCAGCAGAACCAATAGAATTAATACCTACTGAATATTGCAGCAAAATAATGTTAGTTTATTTATTTAACAGTAAATACTATGTTCTGTACTTTTGCAGAAAAACTATGAGAGGAAGTATAATAAACGTATCAATATAGAAAGAAAATTCACCATAAGAAATTTTTGAACTGAATGCTAAAATTAAGTTTCGCTATCTTAATAGGAACAACAAGTCCAAAAATATACAGACGGACAGAGTTGGATAAGGTATCTAACACCGAATCCTAAAAAGTACCATAAAACACTACTCCAATAGAATTTATAAGTCTAGGGTGAAAGTCTTAAAGAACTAGGTAGGTAAATCTCGTTAAAAGTTGCTATCAATGAGAGCACTAATATAAAATGTTGGACTAACTTTGAACGCTTTACTTTCACAAGTCAGTAACTCTGCCAGATTACTGGACTACTGCCATTACTGTTTCTTCCGGTCACTAGGCTAACTAAAGATGAAGTTATAGTTTTTAGCCATGGAGTGTTCTTGAAGTGATTGTTTTCCGATTATTCCAGTGCCTGCAATAATATATTATCAATAATTTGTTTGTTTGAGTAAACAATTCGAGGGGTCAATGTAGTTAATAACATCTACAACCTTCATCATCTACCCTCAGATGATCAGCAATAAATTGATCATAAACGAAAATAAATGAAGATATGCTTGATAATTTTAAAAGTGTGTCTTGTTTAAGTTGTTGAAATTGTTCTCGTCTGATTCCAAAATCTGAAAATTACTCATTCTGACTTGACAAACTAGTATGTGTGTTGTATATCTAAGTATAATAGTTTACTTCAGTACCTGATGATGATTTTCATGATTTTCTAGATAAAATACATACATAAAATCACGCCTTTGTCCCTTACTTACGGGGTAGGCAGAGTGAAAAACCACGTAAAACTCCTCATAAAAGGCGCCTCCGCCACGTCTTACAAAAATTGATTTGTAATGTGTATCGCTATAGTGACAGGTTGTCAGCCCATCGCCCAAACTACATTACACTGTAAACCTCAAAATCCTTTTGCTGACTTCTACAGCATGCCCGGAAGGAAGGTCAGCTGGAACATTCTATGTTTTTCTATCGCTCCCAGTCAAACATGGGAGAAAATAACTTCTGTATATTCCCGTTATGAGAAACTTTCAAACAAAATTATCTTGTTCAAAACTAAACCGGCTACTGTATTATGCCCTCGATGATGAATTTTCCTAGAAACACTCCTTGCTGTATCTTGGTGTGTTCTTTAGCTTGGTGTACCTAGCTTAATAACTTTAAAATAGCCTTCTTTTTTCTTAGTAGGTACTGAAGAAGGCTCAAACAATTAACATTTTTAATATCTAAGTGTTTTTATCATTTTGTGTATCAATGTTTAAACATTAAAATTTCTATGATATTAAACATAAATTTATGGGAAGATGAGAGGAACCGGAAATTTTGTTAACATTGAGATTGATAACAATATAACCCTATTTTCTATCTGCAATCAATGGAAAAATTTTGAGAACAAATATTTGTCACAACAATAAAATGAAATTCAGTAGTTAAAAGGCTATTGGAGTGGTAAATCACATTCAACATTTCAAACAAAATTTATGCAAACTGTTGCAAAATTACAAAGCTTTATCAAAAAATACCTTACACGAATAAGTACACGAAATACATGAAAATCGTTGACCGAATACAAATTCGTATATATACTTGATGGTCTGGTGGCGACCGTATTACCTACACCATATGCAGTACCTGAAATCGAAGAGTGAATCAATAAAAGTAATAAATACATACCTAATATTTCTTTTCAAGATAAGATTATGATATCACACTCCAACACATAGTATATTTTCTATAATCAAAATGTATGCTGTTTCAGCACAAAGGCACAAATACATTTTGAACACACGCAACCCAAACCAAACTGTATAAAATATTCACGAATGCATTCACTGGTCAAGTTTCGTTAATGCATGTCGACATCAATATTAACACTTTTATCCTGGGGAAATCGATCACTGTGTTTCGTCGGTTCGGAGTGATGTCTGGCTGACATTGTGTTTTACGTGGGTAGAATATTCGAAAATAGCTTTTGCTCTAAGGGTCAGTTCATGCTACGACGCGGCGTGAAGGTGCGAAGATGCATGCGTAGGTACTACGAAATGATAGGCTGCATTTTCAAGTTCTTTGAATGAAATATTTATCGTTTTCATATTCTTCCTATATCATTATCACGCTCCTGAAAAGTGCTTTTCGCGTCGGGTCAAGTCGCTTCTCGGTATAAATTGAGTTTTTCAATTTTTTCGAATGTTTGAAATTAAAACCATTGTGAAGCTTGAAAGAAATGTAGGTACATTATGCAACATTCAAAATTAGAAGCCACTTGGGAGGCACAAAAAACATTCTGTGTCCACTTGCCAAATTGTGTTCATAAATAAAAAAAAAATGCTGAAACAAAATACCTCCATAAAAGCGGCGTGCCTAATATCACAAATCGAAACCGGAGGAATCGTCTGCCATATCTGAGATTTATTGTTTTGCATCAAAAATAAAAAGTTACTCCGCTAAGTCGCGAGCTCGAAATAGAAGAGACAAATGAAGGTATCTATCAAAATAATGATGGCTACTAGAGGTTAAGGATAGATACTGGTGCGATGGAGTACAGATTTTGAAAGAGGAGATATGCAACGACTGCGAAGCTTTTTATAGGAGTTCAGATTGAGATCTTTTAATTTTTCGCATGATCAATGTTTTTGTATAGTTGCCTCGTCGCCAAAAGAATCAAACTGAATAAACATTTCATTGTTTATTATTTATCATTATTTCTTCTCAGTGCAGTTTTGTAGCTCAACCAGCGGCTAATATAAGCCTTATTTATCTAAGGCTCTTATTTATAAAGCGATCTCAAGATTGAGAGCAATATTAAGTATGGATTTGACAGATCGTTTTGTACTGAAATGACATTTCTGATACGAACTCAAACTCGCTGTCACTCTTGAGAGCTGATTAATAATACGGGCCTAAGACTCCGTACCGTCCTCGATTTTATAAGTATTCATTTATATACGGTTTACAAAATTCGCGAGACGTTTATCAGATACCACAAGGCATGTCGTCTTACATAGACGTCGCGATTACGATAAGTCACTCAAGATTAAGACAATGGTGGACTATCTAACCGGCTTTGCCAAAGCCAAAAGAAAACGTGATAATTTATGCCGTCTTTCTATGTAAATTGCGTCCACACTTGTGTCTCCCCTTAGTTTCTCTGCTCTTTGGCCGCGGGATAATGACGCGGATCGCGGTCTAGATCAGTAACGAGCGGCATCCGTCATTCCCATGCGAGGTGAAGTGATGGCGAAAACTGAGATATACACTTCGTACACCTTTTTTATCCCTAACTAAAGTTTGTAGTGATCGAGTGCATAGACAGTGACAGGAAAAGTTTCATAACCATTTCGATGGCTTTCTACGAATCCTTTTAAATGTTGATATGCTGTTGAAGCCATTTCTCCACTGCTGGGGTAAGCTTGGAAGCTCTCTAATGCCACCAGAAAAACGATCGACGTAGTTTAAAGGTTACATTACATTTACTTAGCAATCGTTTTTTTTGAAATGGCAAATACTTGCTAAAGTAGCATTTTTGGAGACGATCAGGGATAGATTCATTACAATCTCATTATGATCAAAATCATTATGAAAAAAAATTGCAGGGGACTTATTTTTAATGCTCTAGTGCTTATTCGTGAGACAAATTTTTCCCTCAATACTCTAATTTGGATAGGAATGTAAATATATGACGGAGACGACCATAGGATATCATTGGCCCATCTTATTATGATCGAAAAAAGAGTATTATTCTTTGCCAGGAAAATCTAAGAACACACACGTTGATACACACTCCACTTAATACTTCAAAAACTTACTGGATAAGTCACTGAAAGTTTCGCTTTTGTAGCGTTATCCCATCGACAGTGCCCTGCAGCCTTGTACTTAATTAACAAAGTGCACTGCACTTTGTAAAACTGCAGCTTAAATGCAATGGATATTTTCAGAGTTTTTCTTGATTAAATGGCACAAAAAAACTACCAATATTTTGTGAAAGGATTGAATTTGAATTGATGGAATTGTTTGTTATATTTTGTAATCTTTTTCGACAGGCCATAACTTCTAAAGGGCTCTGCTGGACGAATACAATACATAACAAAGAATGTTACATATTTTGATTGGTGGTTCAGTAATGCATGTTCATAACTGTCATAAAATTATGAACATGCATGTATGGTAGGTACACCAAGGAGGTAAGGGACCAGGGCCACTCCAAACCAATGTAGTATATCAAGGAGTTTATTTATATTTATGGGTAAGATTTCATATTAAATATGCTTGTACAGTTTATTAACCTGCACTATTGCATTACAAAGCAATAACATCAATATTTCAAGAAAACTTTATCGGCTTGCAGTTATAATACCTTAACTTCTTGGTGAACTGTACATAAAATCAAGCCTTTTCTTCCTTAAGGAAAAGTGACGACTAAATATTTAATAATGTAAAAGTGTTTCTCAGAACATAATTCAAAACTAATCTTAATCGAAAAAAGTATAAAAATTCTTGTAACTTTATGCAGAAGTTATTCTTTATTCCGCAACAGCTCAAGCTCAACGAGCATTCAATAAGATACTAAAGTTTTCAATCAAGAAGCGGAAGAAAACACTAAAAATCAGTAAACAAGAACACTAGTTTAACTTTTGTATCCACCTGGAAATTGAACAACTTTCTTGCCGGTAAAGAGTTGCAAACTGAACTGAAGCACGGCGTTTCTTTTAAAACTTGCTAAGTAAAGGCTTCCTGGTATAACAGAACACGAGTTTCTGCACTGGAAGCTAGCAATATGAATAAATTGAGATTTAATGAGGTTTACTTTTGTTTGAATTATACAACAATTTTGCCTTGATTCTTGATTCAGTATTCCAGTTAACAAAATACTAACTTTCAAACAGGAAATTCCGAATATATTTTTTGAAAAAGTAAGTTAAAGTTTGTGTTAATATGTTCTTAGATAAAAAAAATATAGTATGTAATTTGACCCATAGTAAAATTATGAGCAAATCAGGGAAAAAAATGAAGTCATAATTTTATTGGACTAATACTTACATGTTCACATTGGTTACTAAGATTTACACCTAACTATTACAAATGTGTTAAAAGTGGCCACTTATAGCACGCCATAAACAATAATGGGAACTCTAAGTACAACTCAAATCCTGAATTTAACTTTACTCATTTTGAATGTTTCATTATAGTTAATTCTAGAAGTTTTGCTATATCACATCTCTCCAGAAAACTCATATACCGATAACATACTCCCATGGGCTTACATTCGTATTATTACATTCAGAAATGGAATTCAATTTAACATCGTGCTCAAGTTGTAATTAGATTTATGCTGACTTCATCCAGTGGATATTCTATTTTTGGATATGTAACTCCCTAATTTGATGCTTTATTTTAAAGAAGTTGTTTTGCTGATCATCAAGTTATTTATTACTAAATTTCCAAACCGCGGCGTGACCAGCTGCTTAATGACTTTTCCCGCACAGACCTACAGATATTTTTCCGGGGCAGCAAGTTACTCCCTTCCCAGACTCTGTCTGACAAAATAGTGAAGTACACTTAGGTACTATGTAGGTACTTAAATATATATCAATGAAGTACACACTTATTTACCCAGTCATTCTGAATTTTGTCGCGGGAATCGAACGGTTTTTGTTGAAAATTGGCATACTTACGAATTATGGGTCACTTTATTTAAAAAAAAAAAAATTGTGGTCCAGGACCATGTGGATTCGCAGTCATCTTGAAAAAACCCCCCATATCCCAGATATCATAGATAGCGGGAGGGTCCTCGAACTAACTTTGGAGCACACCCTGGGCAAAGGCACGTGCTGTTAAAAAAAATCCGAAATTGTGAAAAACAAGATGGCCGCCATACAAAACAAAAAGTCGAATATCTCCTTAACGATGAGAGATAGGTAGAAAATGCTCGAAGAAATATTATAGAGGCCAATAAAGGGCAACTTCCTGTGGTCATGAAAATCCAAGATGGCGGATACAAAATGGCGCCCGAAAAAAAAATGCTCCGATTAGGCTGAAATTTTACAGATGGGAGGTAGTTGACGTATTGATCCGATATGTTTGGTTCGTTTTTTGATTCCACCATTTTTCAAGATGGCTGCCATACAAGGATCTTTTGTATGAAGAATTTTGATTTGGCTCTGGCGCGGAAACAGTTACTGGTAGGGGGAGGATACAACAACAATAATAATACAGCACATGAAAAAACATAATGGTAATATCAGCTCCCCCCCACGAGCAACCGTTTCCACACCAGAGCCAAATCAAAATTCTTCATACAAAAGATCCTTGTATGGCAGCCATCTTGAAAAATGGTGGAATCAGAAAACGAACCAAACATATCGGATCAATACGTCAACTACCTCCCATCTGCAAAATTTCAGCCTAACCGGAGCATTTTTTTTTTCGGGCGCCATTTTGTATCCGCCATCTTGGATTTTCATGACCACAGGAAGTTGCCCTTTATTGGCCTCTATAATATTTCTTCGAGCATTTTCTACCTATCTTTCATCGTTAAGGAGATATTCGACTTTTTGTTTTGTATGGCGGCCATCTTGTTTTTCACAATTTCGGTTTTTTTTTAACAGCACGTGCCTTTGCCCAGGGTGTGCTCCAAAGTTAGTTCGAGGACCCTCCCGCTATCTATGATATCTGGGAAATGGGGGTTTTTTTCAAGATGGCTGCGAATCCACATGGTCCTGGACCACATTTTTTTTTTTTTTAAATAGAGTGACCCATAATTCGTAAGTATGCCAATTTTCAAAAAAAACCGTTCGATTCCCGCGACAAGGCTAAATTTTAGCCAGAATGACTGGGTAATATGTCAAATAAAATAAAATCAAGCTATTTAATGTAATTTACCAAGTAATTACGGTATGATGCACGAGTTTTTTTTTTCAAATACCTAATAAACATAATCTTTGCGTTGCGTAGTCAGGTAAAAAGAATCGTTTAGTCTAAAAACTTCTCTCACTCCGCAAAAACAGTAAACCCACTTGGTAAATAAATATAATTCACGGTTCACCTTAACCCAGGTTTATTACTGCTTTAATAAATGACCGAAATTGCGAAGTGGGGCGACCCTTACTCATAATTATTTCCTTATTAGTTCAGTGGAGGGCGCCACCTGCCGCCGACGGCTTATTCCTGGTGGTCCTGGATCATTTTTATATTGTTCCAAGTAAAAAAAAAGGTTATTATTCCGTGGGATAACTAGGGCATCGACCTATGATACACTTTTTTTTTTTGTAACCATTTTCACTGCGATTCAATTAATTTATTTAGTTCTCGTTTTATACTTATATGTAGGTAGGATCTACCTATGTTCTGTTTGCACATGAGCAAACACATACATAATATTCCTACCTATTATGAATTTGTGGATTTTAGGTATTATAAGCAGATTTATTAATTATATTATTTAAAAAACAAAACTTACCTATATATTTTGAATATCAGCGAACCTTTAATCTAAAAATTCAGTTCAATTTAATTCATTTTTCGTTAAGGCTCCAACATAATAGGAATTTCCAATTGGAAAAGCGAGCTGAACCATAATTCCAGTGTAGTTGTTGCGGCGATATTAAATTTTTGAGGCGTCCCGATATGGGGCGACCATTGGAAAGACAACAAAGGACGTCTTGAAATTCAATAAGCTTGCAAGCTCTAAAGAAGAGAATTTAGCTGAAGTTTTTAACCAAAAACACAGTTTAAAACTATGATAGATTATTGATTTTTGTAAAATAAACGCTTTTCACCACGTGGTTTCGCCCATAAGAAAACTTGCAAATTTTCAAAGCAAAATGTATTACCAACCTGGTTGTAAATGGGCATCGTCAGTTTGGATGGCGAAGACTGCACAGCTTCTTTCGAATCCGGCATCAATTTTTATTACGATTTTAAATTCTAATATTCTACTTGATGTTGTTTTTAAAATTAGACACATTAAATAAAAAAAATACCTAACTTCTTCTTCTCGTATCGATCATTTAGGCGTTACTATATTAATTATACCTAAAGTTTGTTTTCAGCGAATCACAAGAAATGTCTAAGAATAATTATAATGTACCTACCCACTCATCTTGTTTCTCATCGTCACCCTTAAATTGTTAAATTTATGTTTAAACTGAATTTAGAGTCACCAAATTGGATTTGGGGAAGTCATCACATTTAGCCGCCGGCAACTGTGACCCTTCATCAAATTGTATTACGTGAAATTACAACAATATATTATTTTATTACTTTATAGGAGTAGATAGACTGATTGTACATCATCTAGTATCTTATTTGATTAGATTTTTTAAGATAAAAGTTTTGTAATTGACTAATGAATGGATGTTTCATACAACTTTTTATTTTCGTCTTTGCTCAATGAACATTAAATAAAAAAAATGGCACTTTTCTTTAACTGTTTTCTAGGTATACCTCTTATTTCCATCTGAAAACGTAGAACCTTTACCTATATCATCCTCGCAGGTAGTTTGGCAATCGATTCCTTACGCGATACTGAACTTCACGTTAATGTATGGCCAATGTGACCAAACATTCTACTTTGAGTAGGACAGCCACTCTATTAGTGATTCAATCTTTAGCATTTACCATTGAGAGAAAATCATTGTCTAAAATTGTATTAGGGCGTTCCGATCGTAAATTGTAGTGAATACACAATGCAAAAAAGTGTTGAGATTGAAAATTGCTAGCTCGTTAATGTTAAGGGCTTTTAGACTACCGATTAAACAGGATGAAAATTAGGCCTACAATGATGTAGATACGGTCATGTTGTCCGTGAGACTTCAAAGTCTTGTGTTGGTCTTTTTCTTCTTTTTTTACGATTTATTATTAATTAATTAAGACACGACTTACTACTAAAAAAAAATTAAAAATAATCATAAAATTATAACTAAATCTTAAAAATTGAATAAGTCGTTCAGCGCGTCTCCATTAGACATGGTACCCAGAAGGCTAGCAGCATTTCTTTTTGTTGTGTGGGTTTCGAGTCGATTGAACCTGATGAACCCCTTGTGTTGGTTATTTCGCTATAAAAAGTCTTTAAAATATCTTAAATGAACAGGGCAATATGGTCACCATAACATATGGCGATGCTGTAAATCTTACCCGTGCCCCATCCGTGAGTTGTGGGAACAAGGCCCACCCTTGACCTTCGCAGGTCTTTGGCGTTTGCCGCAGTGTTGGTTACAACTCTCTTCGGTTGATTAAGTTGGCAGTAAATACGAGTAAGGCCATGCCAGTTTTTTGGGAGCAGGTAGTTTTGTGCCTACATTTTTTCACGAATTTTTTATGCAAAGCTGGTACTGGTAATTTTAATAACTTTTAGTTTAGATTTGTCATCTCTAGGCCTTAAACATGCGGTAGATCAAAGAAGTGCTGGATGTCGTAAAAGAGGTCATTGAAGAAAGATCATCGTTATCTTACACTAGCGGATGCCGAAGATGGGCACAAAATAGACTCTATAACACAAGACTAGAAAAACGCTAGGCAAAAGAAGAAGAAAAAAAATCGTTTGGAGTGACATCAGTTCAGCTGCAGCAGAAGGTAAATTTTCAATATTATTCTCATTTTATCTTTATCTATTTAGACCTATAATCTTATAAGTACCTACTGCACAAGTAAATTTCGTATACAAAATGGCTTGTTATTCCCAATAGTCAACCCTTTGACCCCCAACCCGGGCCTAGCTTAACAAAGTTAAAGGCACTAAGCGCGCACCAAATTTCGTTTGGTAAATAATTTGCGCTGGATTCAATTACTAAAACGAATTACGTTTCGCGCTCGAGAGAACGATGACCGCGTCGACGGGTTTTAATATAGAATGGGAAATTAGTTTTGAATACGTTAATGGTATAATACAAAGTAGTGTGGGTGCTCTGTTCCAATAATTAAATGTACCTACTTACTTTATAGACTTGCCATTGTAACTTGGTTCACTACGCCATCATCACGTTAAGAGACTTGTAGTTAACAAGACTTGTACTCGTTTCGCAAAAACTTTTATTTAATTAAAGAGTGGATTGATTACATACCTACCAGTAAACAAGAAGCCATACCATAAATAAATACCTATTATAATTCCTCACTGGAAGAGTGGCAAGCGAGACCCTATAGGCTCGTATTTATGAAGCGATCTTAAGATTGAGAGCAGTATTTAGAATTTGACAGGCCGTTTTGTACTGAAATGACATTTCTGATACGAATACGAACTCAAGCTCGCTGTTAGTCTCGAGAGCTGATTATTGGGTAATACGGGCCTATGATTTACTAAGCCTACGCTCATCGTCCATTGGCGATCTATTCTCATGCACTGCAATAAAGTAGGGTGAAGACGGTCTTAATTTTTACAGCGGGTATGTAAAAACATATTTTTAATGCTAGTTGCAATCATGATTATTAGGTAACAACCTTTAAACTAAACCATTATAGAATTTATACATCACTTCAGCAGAGTATCAATAAATCTGTTCATATAGTGAGATCGTACTAGACGGTTCAACCAGTGTGGGTCGTCTCATCACATCCTGCTAGCTATTTTACGGCCATTTTATGAACCAACCGAACGTGACCTTAGCCATCGAACCTCATTTTGTTTACGTATTTATCTCCTCTGCTATTGGGAGATTTTGAACCCGGTTTCAAATTCGTTTTAAGTAAATTGGTTCATACATGGTCCTTAGGTAGATAGACTCATCAAATTAAGCCGTATCTAAAACTATAGGGACCTATACTTAATACTATAAGTAGCAATGATCATACATAATTTCTTTAAAAAAATTAGTAAAGATACCTTTATTTACCCATTCCATACAGTCCTGACCGAACCGAAAAAAAAAACGATTAGACCTTCCAATCCCTCTGACTTCATTTCTGGATTATTTCTGAAAAATTAAAAACTACCTAGGTAACTTAAAAAAGAATCGATGAAAACAAGCTTATTTTGAATTTTCGTATCTTCAATATTATACTGAAAATGTTAATCATGTGAAGCAAGTTTCATGACGTTGTCTGATGCATTTTGCACTCCAGTTACTTTAAGTTTGGACGGACAGCTTACAACTAAGATCTTAAGATGCCATAATAACTTATCTAGAGCTGGATAATATTCCAAAGTTAGTTACCTACTTGAAGTACACATTATGTCCACTAGTGTGTTTTAGCTACTGCTATCGATTCTTTGAGGGCACGATTTGACTAAATCTTGACTAAAATAGCTAATTGCCGTGACAGGTATAGAACTAATGTTAGTTAGGTAAGTCATAATTTTTGCAACTACGAATTGCTACCAGTACTACTACTGTTTTACAATTTTAAACATCTAGGAACACAATATTTTCGCAATGAAGTTATCTTTTGTGGTTGTATTTGATAACTGTGTTTGTTATAAAATGGTGGGCTCGTTTAGAACTAAATTTACAAGCAAGCCATGCCGATGACAGGGCTATTTTGCTAGGAGATAGATCCCTATATACAACTCCATCTATATTAAAATTCAATTATGAGTTACAAACGATAAAACTAAAATTGCAAAAAAAAAACATATTTTCGACAGGTAGGTACAGAAGAGAAAATACGATACGGGTTGGAAAATACCTAAAGTGCCTCCTTTAGTCCAAGCCAGCTATTCGTTCTTTGCGTGAAACGCCGCCGTGCAGACCATAAATCGTGGGGACATTAACTGCAGGCACTTAATTAGATACCCGGTCACTGCAAGAGAGAACATAATAACCGACAAACACTATGTTACGCAGATGGGCCTAATGATACATAATAGTGAAAACGCTATTTAATTCATTGTTTTTTGTTTTTTAATTCATCCATTACATGATACAAAGATATGATACAAGGGGACAAAGCCATACAGCCACGTCAGAGTTTTATTTTCATCTTCAAAAATTGTGACACTCTAACAAGAATATGATTTACCTACAGACAGAAATTTTAAAGCTTTGTAATGTTTAAAAATAAAACACTTCTAAAATTGTTTTCTCAGAGATTGTTTAAGTATCGAAAAAGGATCACCTTCATAAAAAATATGTTAAAATATTCCCATTTAGAAAAGTTACTTCTCCATACAAATTTATCTGATTGAATGGTAATTTCGTATCGGAACGTATTTTTTTGTTGTAAAAGATATTTGACACATTTCTTATTTGATGTTTTATCTATACTAAGATACACCCCTTGAGCTATGACATGCAATGAAATTGACAACTTGTTTATTTTATTTCCTTTAATAAGAATATGAAATAATAATCCACAGGGAAAAGTAATACGGAATAAAACAAAATACCTTTAACGAAAAACTGCGGGAGACTTTCTATTTGGATTGTAGCGTCTGTAATGTGTGTATTTATATTCTATGGCCACTATGTCCACAGGGGCTACCTTGAAGCAGTAATTTGCCCAAGTAGGTGACAACGAGCTAGATTAGTAATAAATAACTTGATGATCAGCAAAACAACTTCTTTAAAATAAAGCATCAAATTAGGGAGTTACATATCCAAAAATAGAATATCCACTGGATGAAGTCAGCATAAATCTAATTACAACTTGAGCACGATGTTAAATTGAATTCCATTTCTGAATGTAATAATACGAATGTAAGCCCATGGGAGTATGTTATCGGTATATGAGTTTTCTGGAGAGATGTGATATAGCAAAACTTCTAGAATTAACTATAATGAAACATTCAAAATGAGTAAAGTTAAATTCAGGATTGAGTTGTACTTAGAGTTCCCATTATTGTTTATGGCGTGCTATAAGTGGCCACTTTTAACACATTTGTAATAGTTAGGTGTAAATCTTAGTAACCAATGTGAACATGTAAGTATTAGTCCAATAAAATTATGACTTCATTTTTTTCCCTGATTTGCTCATAATTTTACTATGGGTCAAATTACATACTATATTTTTTTTATCTAAGAACATATTAACACAAACTTTAACTTACTTTTTCAAAAAATATATTCGGAATTTCCTGTTTGAAAGTTAGTATTTTGTTAACTGGAATACTGAATCAAGAATCAAGGCAAAATTGTTGTATAATTCAAACAAAAGTAAACCTCATTAAATCTCAATTTATTCATATTGCTAGCTTCCTGTGAGAAAACAGA